>PVKB01006270.1:0-68102 GCA_004027205.1 Ctenodactylus gundi | reverse complement strand
TGTGGTGGGTCACTGAGGGTGTGGCCTGGAAGGATATACTCTTGTTCCAGCTTCTCCCCAAGCTCTGATCCTTCCTCTTTCAGTGTTACGAGAAGCTGTTCTCCACCAGAGCCTTTCTGCCATTTTCAGCCATCCATTAACGGGCTGAGACCTCCTGAAACTGAACTAAATAAACCTTTTCTCTCTTAAGTTGTGGGTGTTGTGCATTCTGTTCCAGCAGCGAGGAAGGACGACACACTGTATAGTAAGAGACGTCTTTATGCACGTAGGTATGAAATAAGGCCATTTGCTTGGAGAGTTTACACCACAGAAATAAACATACATTGTGAGGTTTGTAAAGTATGTATGTGTAAGTGAAACACAAACAGCTCTAGTACAAGTGGAAGGGTGGGATTGGCGCTCTTGCCCGGGGTTGGGTTCATACGTGTGCAGAACTACCCTGGAGGGCGGCACGATCGCTGGGTTCCTGGTGTGCAAAGCAGAGAACACACAGGGGCAGATTGTGGCCAGGTGCTCTTTACTGTAGCACATTAAGAATTTAAACATTTGTTATATTTTCCTAAGTCACCCCTTATACAGAGCAGAAGGAATGGGACCCACTGACCATGCGGGGACTCTTTCTTTTACTGTGATGTTTCTGTTTCCACTGGGGGTGGAGAGGCCCCAGCTCTGTGGTGCCGAGCTCGAGGGCCTTGCCCTTGGAAGGAACAGGTGGGCCCGAAGCTGGCTTCTGGTGGCAGCTCAGTGCTCAGGGCTCAGCCGCTCTCAGTCGGGTCTGGGAGGAAGGTTGGAACCGGCGCTCACCCCTTCAGGTCAAACTCCAGCACTAGCTCCCTCCGGCCAGGCCCCACCTCCCACAGTACACAGCATCCCCACAGGTACCCGAGGCTTTGGGGGCACTCCAGACCCACACCACGACACCCTCCCTCTGGCCAGGCCCCACCTCCCCCCACGCAGCATCCCCACAGGTACCCGAGGCTTTGGGGGCACTCCAGACCCACACCACGACACCCTCCCTCCGGCCAGGCCCCACCTCCCACAGTACACAGCATACCCAGAGACCCGAGGCTTTGGGGGCACTCTAGACCCAAACCACAGCACTACTATTATCTCAACACACGTCAAAAATTCTTACTATTTTTTTTTTCAAAACACAAATCATTTTCTGATAAAAACTCCCAACAAACTAGGATTGGAAGAATCCTTGTTTAAACTTACAAGGGACATGTAACAAAATAATTATAATACTTTAATAATAATAATAATCAGCAGATGCAAAAGTGTAGCTGTGAGAGTTGAGGCTCCAGCACCCCCCTCCCGGGGTCGGAACAGACGAGGGTTTCTCCAGCTGCCTCCACACAGCGCTGCCCTGGGCATTCTGACCAGCGAAAAGAGCAAAAATACATAAACAGAATCCAGCCAGCACAGAGGAGGAAGAAGGAGGAAACCACAGTGCGCCGGACGGGAGGCGCCTGGAGCGGCGACGAGGCGGCAGGGCTGCCCTCTGCTCGCCGGAGGTGACCGCGCCTCGGCTGTGCTCCGCAACATCTCTAGAAGCCTGCAAGGGCTCGGAAGGGGCTTGGCAGCGGGCAGAAGGGCGTCTGCACGTGACTGGCCATCTTCTCTCCGTACTCTCGCAATGGACTCTAATGAGCTGAACAATAAAACGACTGTTGGTACTACAGGACCTGGCCACGCCGGGAGGACCCGGCACTGTGGACGGCAAGGCCTCACCGGGGCGCCGGAGGCACAGCTGCCTGCCCGAGACCTGCCTGCCGCTGACCCGAGGCTCGCCCTCCTGCCGCTTCTCCCACTTCCGTGCGAGCAGGGCCGCTCCGGGGAGGAAGAGCGGGCTCTCACGCCCTCAGAAACTGGCACACGTGTCCTAAGTTAATCTGGAATTGCAGACGGCGTCTGACCTGGCAGGGCAGGGTGACGTGTCGCCCTGGCCTGCTTTTGCCCTTGGCGGCCCAGGGCTGTGGCACGACAGCCGGCTCCTCGGAGGCCGAGGCTCTGGTGGCCGAGGTCACACCTGCCTGGGTCCTTGTTCCTGTTGCAGTCGATGGGGTTTCAGGAGGAGACACCCTGTCCTGCGTCCCAGCTACTTCTTGCAGTGTGGTGCCGGGACCCGCTGTCCCCGGGGCCTGTAGCCACAGGAGCTGACCCTCTCCCGTCCGCGGCTGACTCTCACCATCCGTGTTCCCAGGAGCCTGTGGGGCAGGACCTGCTGTTTCTCCGCAGGTCCATGGAGCCCGGGGCAGGCCGAATAGCGAGGCTGTGATCACTGGTGCAGATCCACTGGTGCTGAGTCGGAGGTGGTTCTCTTTGAAACCGGAACCTGAGCTCAGCGGGCTTCCCCTGGGCAGCTTCTGAGTGTCTGGGACCTTCCTGGGACCTCAGGAGTTGGGGGCACGCTGGGCTGTTCCCTGGGAGACAGGAGCCTCTCTGGACGAGGCCGTGCAGTCTCCCTCTCTGGGTTCAAGCACAGTGTTTAACTACACAGGCAGGAATTAATAACACACAAAGCTGGGCCTAGGGGTGCAGGCCTGTGATCCCAGCACTCTGGGAGCCTGGGGAGGAAGGACTGAAGGTTCAAGCCGTTTTGGCAACTTAGAAAGACCCTGTCCTAAAATTAAAAATTGAGAAAGCGCTGGGAATGTACGTCAGTATTAAGCCGAGGTTCCCTCCCCAGTACCACACACACACATGCACACACACCTGCACACACGTGCACGCACACATATGCACACACACGCGCACACAAGCGCACACACATGCACGCACGTGCACACACGCACACACACATGCACGCACTGGCTCACGAGGCCCCGGCTAGCCTCGTCTGTCCGGAGCCAGGCCGTGTGGGAAGGTACCTGGGTGCGCTGGCTCCTGCCTGGGATGCCCTGACATCTCTATTTTTTTCGCCTGACACATCTGCGCACTGGCTTGTAAAGAAATCAATACCGTTTCGCGCCGCCCGCCCAGGTGCGCGGGTGGATTGCGGCCCCCCCCCCCCCCCCCAGCCCTTCTCTGATTCTGTTATCACTCTGGCCCCTCTCCCTTTAGGACGGAGCGTTTGACGCGGACGACACGGGACACGGGAGAGCTCCCTGACCTTATCCCCCGGCGAGCGCTTCCCCGGTGACTGAGTGCCAGCCGCGGCCATAACCAGGACCCGTATCTTCTGGGATCTCAGGGCCGCTTAATGAGGGCCATGTTCCGAGGACACCCCGGGGCGAAGGGAGGCGCGGCGGTGCAGCCTGCTGGACCCGCGTGCTGCTCCAGTGCTCAGAGTTCAGAGACAACTCCATTATTCTGAGCCACCCCCGAGCAGGATGGACGGCCGAGGGGCGAGGGGTGGGGACGCTGAGGCCGGAGCCTTCAGCCCCCAGTCTGGAGAGCGGCGCGAAGGTCTGCATCCCAGGGCAAGGATCAGGGCAGCCGTGGGACCCTCTGCTTGGGGTGCTGGCAGCCCCTCGAGGCTTTGCGCTTTGGGTGGAGGTCCTGGAACCTGCTCTCTGTAGGGCTGCTGGGAGCCAGAGCTGGAGTGAAGGCATGCAGACCGCAGGGGGCGCAAAGTCCTGGCTCCTGGGCCTGCCTGACGGCTCACCTGCATCTCCCGAAGGACCTGGTGCAGGATGGCAGCTCCCCTGGGTGGTGGCACAGATAAGTGGGCACTGGCTCACCTGCAATCCTCGTGTCTCACAGGCTGAGGCCCGAGACTGAGCCTCCAGGGACAAGCCCCTGAGCCCACTGTCTGTCTTGCGGCCTCTGTGCCCGACAGCCCTGGGTGCAGTGTCAGAGACCCGTCCTGAGGTGTGGTGTCGGCTGTGGCCCGGACGGGCTGTGTGGGCTGTTCTGTGGACTCCTAGAGAACATGCCAGCTTTAGGTACCTAGGGCTTTCTCAGTGCCACAGATCTCCACACACTACATCTCCAGACTTGATTATTTGGAAAATTAACATCACAGCAGCTATTAAAAGACCATTAGGGTAGATATTTTCTATATTGCCTGTGTTCAATATTATTATCTATTAATCGTTTACATTTTTAGGACATCTGTGCTTAATAAAACCAGCCCACGGTTGAGGGGTCACTGTGACGCCGGGGGTGCGGCTGGCCCCGAGTGTGCGGTGGCTCTGACCTGCTCTCAGCGAATGGCCAGCCGCCACCGAGTACCATCCACCGCAGACGTGGGGCTGCCGGCGCAGCCTTAGGCCTCCAGTGCCACAGAGCTGGACTCTGTCCCGCCAGCCAAGGGCACTGGCCGTGGGGAATGCGGCCTAGAGCATGACAATGCAGTGTCTGAAAAAGAAGCCACAGCCAGGGTGGGCAGAGGAAGAGGCGGGCTAGCGAAGGTGTGCGTGAACAGGGCTCGCCGCATGCTGGGGTGGGGCAGGAGGAGGGGGCGTGGGGTCACGACTCCGCCCGGGTCACACCTGAGGCCGGCCAGACTTCCCAGCGGGGACAGGGCACAGCCCTTCTGCCACCCTTCTCCAAGGGCCGTGGTTTGGGGTGGCAGCAAGCCAGTGATTTTCCCTAAGGCTGTCCCTTGGTCCTGAGGGTTTTGACTCATGCGTGTGTGGCCCTAGTGACTGAGCCCAGGGCCAGTTACATCGTCGGCCCATTTCTATTTTCTGATTTTGAGATGGGGGCTTGCTAAGTCACTAAGTTGCCCGGGCAGGCCTTGGACTCATGATCCTCCTGCCTCAGCCTCCCAGAGTGGTGGGAGGACAGGCCTGCACCACGGGGCCTGGATTACTGTGTAGAAGAACAAGAGCCCGAGCCTCCTTACTCAGTCGGTACACCCTGCCACACAGCCCCGCCGGTCAGGCTGGGTGTCGGCTCCCTTCTTACAGGAAGGTGCTGCAGCCCTTGTACACCAGATGGAGCCGGAGCTGGGCAGGCAGAAGCGCTCTGTGGTAGGCCTGCCACCCATGGGGACCCAGCCTCCTCCTTCCTCCAGGCAGAGTTGGGTTGGCATTTGGGAGAACTCATCTGCCAGCAGGGGGGAAGTGTTCTCACTGGGTATTTCACTGTTTCTTACAAGCAGGTCCATTGTGTAGCTGAGGCTCAGAGAAGTCAGCAGTGTCCCTCAGCAACTCTGCGTGGCCTGGGTATAGGTTCATCTGTGCCTAGACACAGCTGTGACACAGCCAGCCTCCAAGGGTCTGCAGGACACGGCTGGCATGTGGGGACCCCTGAGCTGCCTCCCTGGGACCATGGAGAGACTCTGAGGGGCAGGCCCCAGGACTCTGTGTGTGAACTGAGCCTGCACAGCTGACATAAATTTGTACCTGTGCTCAGCGCACCACAGCTGAATCATCGAGTGGGTCCTTGGGTGATGTGTGGGTGAGGTCAGACCCCAGCTTGGGCCAAGTGGAGGTAGATAAGTAACTGAAAGTGGGCTCTGGCCTTCCCACGTATGTACTGGCACATGGGGCACTGAGAATGTTCTGGGCATGCAGGGAAACCTTATTGAGCTATCAGTGTGGCATCCAGGTGGGATTTTTAAGAAGCTAGTTGTCAATTCTCTTGGAAAGTTTCCTGTGTTAGGCGCCTCCATGAGGGAAAGGTGGAGGTGGCCTTTCCCCATCCAGCGCCTCGCGGCAGTGCACCGGCTCCCGCGCAGCCAGGGTGTCCCAGCGGTAGCGGCTCACTGTGTTACGGTGTCAGGCCACCAGCACCACACAGCTGGAGACCGTGTGCCCACCCACCAGATAAGAGATATAGACACACGAGTCCTGAGACGTGTAGTCACAGAAAGACGGACCCACTTAGCAGTCACCGCAGGATGACACCAGGCATGTGTGGCCTCTCCCAGGGAGGCAGCCCCTGCGCCCTCAGCTCGTGGGTGGGTAAGGAAAAGGTGTGGGGACCCGGTGGGGCACCACTCTGCCATGGAGGAGGATACATCTCAGTCTCCGCAGGACAGCGGATGCCCCTTGAGACCATCATGCTTAACAAGGCAAGCCACACAGGAAAGTCGGAGAGCCCCTTGGTTTCACCTATGTGAGATACTCAGAATCCAAGTGACCCAAAGAGCACGATAAAAGCCACAGATGGGAAAAAGGGAGAGGACCTGAGGACGGGGAGGGAGGGATGCAGGGGCAGAGGACGGGCAGGGAAGGACCCAGACGCAGTGTGTGTGCAGTCAGGGTGCGAGTGGGCGAGCATCGCCAGCATGCACAGATGAAGCCTATCGGAGAGAAGCCCAGGGCTGCCGGAGTAGCCCAGGCCGAAAGCCGGCCTAGCAAGCTCAAGGCCTGAGATCCGATTCCCCAGCACCACCTAAACCAGGTGTGGTGGTGCACACCTGTCATCCTAGCACTTGGGAGGCTGAGGTCGGAGGGTTGCTGTTTGAGGCCAGCCCAGGCTACACAGTGAGTTCAGGACCAGCCTGGGCTGCAGAGAGAGACCTTGTGATCCTGTCTCAATAGAAAAAAGCATGAGGGGTCACCTGGAACAGCCTGTCCAGCGGGCAGGCCTGGAGCCTGGCCTCTGGCTGAATCCTGCAGATCAGGACGGAAGGTTTTCTTTCTCAACCTCACCCCAAATCGTGGGTGTGTTTTACTTTACGTTCAGGTGATGGCGGCAGGTTTTCTTGACTGTCTTCTCTGCGAGGCGTGTTCATTACGCAGGTGATGCACAGAGACACCACGTGATATAATTTTCATCATAGGTAAGCAGTTGAGATAATTTTAAACCTATTTCTGTGAAGACTTTTAAATGATTTTTACATTTAAAAACTATACGAATTAGTGGCAGGGTTCGTAGGTGGATCAAGTTTGTGCCTTTTACGGGCACGGCAGGTATGATGAACAGAGACTGAGCCGAAGCCATGTCCGTGGTGCGGCCAAGTCTGCCCTGGCTGTGCCCACTCCAGCTGCCCCGACTGAGCCTCCAGTCCCTAGAGACGAAGCAAATTCTAAGATGTCAACTTCATTCCGGAGACGTGAGCTGTGAAGAAGGGAAACGTATGCTATTCTTCAAAGGAATACAACAGAATCCAGCATCCAGCTACGTAAAATTGACAGATACCAACATCTCATTAAAAAACTGCCTCAGGCGTGAGCAGAAAGAGGATGTGACCCAACCAGAAGTGGCATCTGCAGCAGCAACCAGAGACCGGGGGAAAGGAGCGGCGGAAGGCCATTCCAGGCCGGGGTGGGAGGGGGCTCGGCCAGGGAGGCCGTGGGGGAAGTACAGCATCCGCCCAGAACCGAGCCGTGGGCCGCGCCAGCACCGTGAGAACTCAGGGAGAGGGCATCAGGATGGTAATGACCTGAGCAAATTCAAAACGGAATTTTTCTTCCCAGAAACCATAAGCTGTTTAAAATAAGATTGGTAACGTCATGTGGTGGGTTCACAGTGTAGGTAGTTGCCTTATAAGTGACAATCGTGGCTTGAGGGCTCGGGAGGAAATGTGGGCCTCACAGTCGCCCCCTTCAGCATTCTCCGCGAAAAGTGGGCCTGTTGAAAATGCAAACCATAAACAACTCCTGCAGCGAATGCAGAGGAGACGGGACACCAGAGACTCTGATGAGGCAGGACACCGTGTGCCTGAGGATGGGCGAGGGGCCGAAGATGTGTGGACGGCCATGTGGTAGGCACCTGGGTGAACCCGGAGATAAGACTGAAGCCTAAAAACATCCAACAAGTGCAGAGACAAAGCAGGAAACAGGAAGATAAACCCCGAAGAGACGCGCTGGGTGTCTGGCCAGGTGGCAGACTTCAGCCTAACTCCAGTAATGACGTCAATGGAAACGGTCTCAACGCCTTGGTGAAAAGGTAGCTGCCGCCAGGTGAGGCTGGCAAAAACTGTGTGTGAGTGCGTGCTAGGCTCACGGGGCATGGGCAGCTGCGTGACCCCAGGGAATGGAGAAAGCGTGCGCTCGCCCCTGGTGGGCATGTGCCCACCCTGAGAAGCCGGCGGGGCTGGGGCATCCTGTGAGAGTTTCAGCGTGAAGGTTCTCAGGGCGGCTCAGGAGCAGGTTTGCCAGGTCAGGGGTGGGTTTGTGGGAGGCACGCACCAACCAAAACATGCAGGGACGTCTCATGAGGCAGGCATGGTGGTCTGGCAGTCACACGGGCTTGGAGGCACAGTGGACAGTCACCTCCTGTGATGCTGAAGGCTGTGAGCTTTGCTCGCAGCTTGAGGGTGCTGGCCAGGGACGGCGGCCTTTCCTTGCGGTGTCCTCCATGCCCGGCAGAAACCCCTTCCCCGGCCAGCCCTTCTCCTCTTCCCTTGGCTCCCAGCTCCCACCACGCCCTGCTGACCCGCCTCCGCTGCCCCCTGGGCCAGGCCCTGCAGGAGGGAAGGAGATGGCACCTGTCACACAGGTGAATGGCTGTGAGAAGCGTGTACATTTTCTTTGGTTTTCAGGCTATCGCTGAGCATGTGACGGGAAGAGGAGAGCTCACCTCAGAACACCCTGTCCCCCACATAGCCTGGGGGGTCTGGGCATGGGCCCGACCTGCTGTTTCAAGACAGTCCCGAGGAGGAAGGCTGCTACGCGCCACAGCTCAGGGGCTCGGGCTGTAGAGATATCATCCCCCAGCGGGCTTGTGGTGCCCTGGCATGAGTGGACAGGGTTGCAGGTCCCCTGCTCTCGGCGTCCAGTAGACAGAGCTGGAGGGGCGTCTGGGTGGATGGACTCACGAGTATGGTAAGTTGGGTGATTTCAGATGGGACCAACCACACAGATTAAGCTTGTAGGCTTTGATGTCTTGAAGTAAAAAGGGCGCTGGGCCCAGCAGCTCTCAGGGCGATGCTTCCAGGGCCTGAGACGGACCCTGCCATGCTGGTTTTTTTTTTTTTCCCCGTTGCTGGAAACATTTGGGACTTGAACCCTTTGGAGGTTAAAAAGGATTGAGCTTTAACAGGCATGCTTCCTGGCTTGTCTGGCTGAGGCCGGACACCTCTGGCTCACGCTCCAGGGACTCCTGGGTTCCCACCACATGGCTCCCCACTGCTCCAGCTCCCCTGCCCCCCGGAAGGGAACTGGCTCCACCCTGGGGTGTCTGCCTGTCCCTCCAGGGGTCCTGCGTGGATCCTGTCTTGGTCAGTGGCACCTACAGTCATGATTTCTGGGTCCCCACCTCTGCAGCTGAGGTGGGCCAAGCCCCCAGCTCTCAGGCACTGTGCAGGAGAAACGTCCCTCATGTGGAGATGCGGCGCTGGGTGGATGCCGAGGGCTACCCAAGGGGCCTCTGCTGGCAGGCGTTTATTTTACTTAATTTTGGTGGTTCTCGGTTAAGCCCAGAGTCTTCATAATGAGTTGCATCGCAGTCCATTCTCAGAATAGAGTTTCACTAAGCTGCTATGTTGCCCAGGCTGGGCTAGAATATGCGATCCTCCTGTCTCAGCCTCCCACAGTACTTGATTACCGGCCTGCGCCACCAGGCCTGGCTCTGACGGCGTTTGTGGCACCCTGGCTTTTGAGTTTGCTTCTGCCCTGAAGCCGCCCAGTGCGGACACCGCAGTGGGCCCGTGGAAGGTGGTCCTCTCTGAGGTCAGCCACACTGTCTGCTGTCTGGGTGGTTTGTGTAGTTGCTGGGGCCGTGGCAGCGACGGAGCCACTTGTCCCAGGGAGCTCCAAATGAACGCAGCTGGAAGCAGCCTGTCCCTTGTGGGCCAGCGGGAGGTGGACAGGGCGCCAAGGGCCCTTCCCACAGCACACCAGGACGGCCACTCAGCGCAGGGGGGCACGGGATCAGTCAGCGTGCTTGCTTCATCTCAGGTCAAAACGGAGCAAGAGGCAGGGCGCTCGTCTCTCTCCACAGAGTCTGTCACAAGCGAGTTCTCTTTAGTACACATTTTAAGAACGAAGTCCAGCTGTCCCCTCTGCCTGTTCGGTGGCTCTGCAAGTTTCAGACGTTCTCAGAGGTTCCAGCTGGTCACTGTGGTGAAATACATTGAGCAGAGGGAAAGTTAAACACCCAGGGAAACTGGGATGTGAACAAGGGCTCAGCCGCAGGCCTGTCTGTCCCGCCCTCTGGGAGGCTGAGGCAGGAGGATCGCGAGTTCTAGCCCAGCTCGGCAACTGAACACCTGAGCAAGACCCTGCCTCAAAATTAAAACTAAAAGTGGGCTGAGACATACCTCAGTGCACAGATCCTGGGCTCGAACCTCAGTAACACGCACACGCACGCACACACGTGATATCAATCCTGGTTTCAGTTATTCTGGGAAGTAAAGACGAAGGCAGCCCCTCCCCGTGGCCGAGCACAGCCCCCGCGGCGCCAGGGACCGTGGGCACGCCGGGAGCGTGGGGGGGCCTCTGGCCGGGCTGACTCCGGGGCTCAGGACGCGCGCCTCTTCTCTGCAGCCGGCCCGGCGTCCGTCCGGCCTCTGGCCCCGATGCCCGGTCCCCCTCCGCTCCCCCTCCGGCTGCTCCTCCCGCTACAGCTGAGAACAGAGGCACGGAGACCCCGGCGCTCTAACTTGCTCCCTGACGTATCTGTTTTTGCAGAAGAGGTTTCCGAAGCGTCAGAGTCAGTGAGGACGCGGGACCGCGGGCCCAGGCCGGCTCTGCAGGCGGCAGGCCGGCCATCGACCGCCGGAGTGACTGCAGTAACAGCTGCGTGGCCGCCGCCTGCCGCGCCCTGCGCCCTCCGGCGAGCCCCGAAGCCGCCCGGCAGGGTCAGCCCGCCTGCAAAGGCGGCGGTCGCCGGGAGGGCAGCGGGCTCCTCCGGCGGTCTCGTAAAACTTAAGCGGCTGCTGACTGCCGTCCGTCGTGCGAAGGATTAAACGTGCAGCGCGCACGCACTCGCGGGCGCCCACACGCACGCGCACGCACGCGCAGGCCCCCACACGCATGCGCACGCACGCACAGGGCGCCCTCACACGCACGCGCACGCATGCACAGGGCGCCCTCACGCGCACGCGCACGCGCACGCACGCGCGGGCGCCCTCACACGCACGCGCACGCGCCAGCCGGCCGGGGGCGCCCGCCCCGCGCTCAGCCCCAGCGCCCTCCCCGCCCGCCTCCCGCAACCGTTCAGCAACACGAAGCAAATTAAATCAATGAGTTCATCCCGGCAGATGGCCACTTTAACACTCAGTTAGCCTTTACATAATTGAGCGTTGACTCCGGAATCGTAAAATGGATGGCTCGTTTGTACGTTTTACTGAAACAGATCACCGAGGTTAAATAAATGAAATCCCGCTTGTCAGGCGGTAATAAATGGCCTGCCTTCTGCAAACAGCTCTGTTTGGCCTAATAAATACAGGGCCGCTCCCGCGCCCCTCCCTCGCCGGGGTTACGGCTTAATGAAACGGTCTTCTCTCTGCTTGTTTTTGCCTCGTCCTGCACCCTGTGATAAGTAGCAAACCAACGAAGCTTGTAATTACAATCTTACAGAAACCCGGCCAATCTGTATATAAATCTCACCCTCCAATTACAAGATGTAATAATTTTGCAGTCAAGCTGGTAATGAGGTCTAATGCTCGTGCCTCTGATAATCCCCGTCGGATGCTGACTCTATCAGATGTTAGCTTTGTAATTATACTGGCAGAAAATCATTATTTCATGTTCAGCAGAAAAATGAGGTTGCTGGGAAGTTAATTTTCTCTATGCTCTGTGAAGCGTAGACAAAATTTTAATGATTTAATCATTACGGGAATCCTTTTGCAATTGACCCGCGTTACTTGTGTGGTAACGCTGGCACACCAAAAAGTCCCCGTTCCCGGTAAACCCGGCCAGGTAGGCGGCTTTCAAAGTAAGGATCACTGAACGGTCAAGCATTTGCCCCGCCGCTAGGGAGCGCTCAGTTCGTCTTGTGTTTTTGTTATTTACGTGGGTGATTTCTGGAAGCGGTGATGTCTTGCCAGTGCTATGACAAATGGCTAACTCAGCAAAATTTGAATTAGGCTTTTCCGGTGGTGTCGGCCCTACACAACAGCATCACAGGACAGCGGCCTGGCTGGGGGGCAGTGGGGGGGGGGGGCCTGAGGAGAAGTTGTGGCCACTGTGTCTTCTATAAGGAAGAAGGCCAGACACCCTGGGGGAATCATCGCAGTGTCCCATGTGGAGAGGGGGATTTCGTTTTTTTCTCACTCTCTCTCTCTGCCTTTCTCTCTCTCTCTTTTGGTACTGAAGGTTGAACCCAGGCCCTTCACTCTGAGCTCCAGCCCCAGCCCCTTTTTACTGTTTATTAGAGATAAGGTTTCACTAAGTTGCTGACTGAGAATGAGATTGCTCATACATGAGCGTGTGATATTTCAGATTTGGCTGGTGGCCAACCCACTATTAAATGCAGGTAAAGTGCATTTTTCTTCCTAGAATTTAGGTATCTTTCCAGGGATGGGGGAAGCCCATTGCCACGCACGCCACGTGGGCAGTAGCATTAAGCTGCCTATGGGGGTGGGTCGGAAATACGGTGCGTGTTTAAGTGGAAAAAAGATATGTTGACAGTGATCCCCTTCAAAACACTCCCTCCCCTTTCAAACATGCCACTCCCATTGTTCTTGCTACTTTCTGAAGTAGTTCTGGAAGACTGTTTTCATGAGTGTCTTCATTTATTTGCTTGTTTGGGTCTCGCTTTGTGGTCCAGGCTGGTCCTCGACTCACCATGCAGGCCAAGATTACCAGAATTGACAGCAATCCTTCTGCCTCAGCCTCCCAAGTGCTGGGACCACAAGCATGTGCTACCACACCCAGCTACTGTGGAGATCCACCTGGGTCTGGTGCTTCCTTGGCAAGCACTTTAGTCATGAGCCACACTCCCAGCCTCTTTGTGAGTGTCCTTAATGACCTGGGATCAAAATATAGTGAATGCTGCCACCAAGGGCCATCCAACAGGAAGACAGGTCGTGACATCATGGCGGTGTGCCCACGCTGTGGCCGAGGGCCATCCAACAGGAAGGCAGGTCGTGACATCATGGCGGTGTGCCCACGCTGTGGCCGAGGGCCATCCAACAGGAAGACAGGTCGTGACATCATGGCGGTGTGCCCACGCTGTGGCCGAGGGCCACCCAACAGGAAGGCAGGTCGTGACATCATGGCATCGTGTCCTCACCAACCTGGTCATTGTTCTGGCACTGTGAAACCTCTTCTTTTTGTGCTCTTTTCCCAATTTTAAGTGACCAAGAAAAGTCAATATTCTGAATGAATTTGAAGCATGGAGGCAGACATGGCATTGCCTCTAAGAGCGTGCAGGGGAGAGGACTTCCAGAATTGCTTCAGAAGGTGTCAGGAACGATGAGACGGGCGTGTTTGGGGAAGGAGAGGATTTTGAGGGGGATTCATGGCTCTGTGTCTTTGCTGTAATAGTTTTTAAGGTTAAACATTTGCCCCATTGTGTGACCACATAGGCTAACTAGGAGACAAGTCTCTGTGGCTTCTGAGGTGGGGACGTACGGACAGACTTTGGACATGTTTGGAGAGTGTCGCTCCCTGTGCTGAGCTGTACTTGTGGTTGAAAGAGATTTGGCCTGAAACTCCTAAAAGGGTCAGAACGCTGCTCCTGTCTGGCCAGTAGCACTCATACTTGTGCCCCTACCTCCGTCTACACTGGTGTGCTGCCTGAGCCCACCTCCCAGCATGTTCCACATGGCCCTGGTGGGTTGTCCTGTGGACACGGGGTGAGGTTATGTCCTTGGTCCCGCATGAGCCTTTTCCTTATTTATCCTTTCCTGTGAAGATAAGTGGGTATTCGCTAATTCTGCCCACCTCTTCCTGCAGCCAAGGCCTGCAGGTCGGCTCCAGCAGGGACGGAGGGAGTGGTGGGAGAGGCCTGCTTTGCTCTGTGAAGGAACCAAGGCCAGCACCTTTTACGGATGAAAATTCTAGGCGAGTACATTAGCCTTCTGTTAAACTCCATTAGTTGGTGTTGTAGCATGCACAATTGTGATTTGGCTGAAGAGGAAGGAGCCCCCTGCCTTGAGCTGCTCCAGAGTACCTCAGTAACTGCCAGGAGCTGCAGGTTGGGTCTGAAGTGTCCCGCGAAAGCCTCACGTATTTGGATACGTGGAATACCTACGGAACCCTGTGCTTTGGGGAAGTGGAGCCCGCCCGGGAGGGACAAGTGCTTCAGGTTTGACCTATAAGAATTGTGGCAACTTGTGAGCTGAGGGCGTGCCCAGGGCGGAGCCTTCAGGGGTGTGTGACTGATCTGTGGGCCAGGAAGTGAGAGGGAGCGCCCACCGGGTGTGGCGTCCTGACTGGCGGCTGGATCTAAACAAAGAGGGAAGGTCGTTGAGGTGCTTCCGGGCAAAGCCCTGCCCTTGCGCTCAGTCTCCAGAGGCGGAGACGCTCCCTCTCGTGGCTTTTTGTCGGCTGTGCCAAGAAGGGCTTTTTTCTGACTAGACCTCTGCCGTGTACTTCCACCACTGCCAGCTGCCCGTGAATGGACTCTGTGAGACCTTCTGAAACTGTGAGCTAAAATAAGTCTTTCCCCCTTAAGTCGTGGATGTTGGGTATTCTGCCCAGGCAGCAAATAGCTAAGACGCTTGGTGAGCGCCTGACCCCCCGGGAGACTGGGCCTCTGTGAGGGCCCGGTGCAGGTATGCCTGCGTGAGCACCCAGCCGTGGGGAGGACGCTGTCTTTGGCAGAGGGAGGGGGGCCTCTCTTCCATGTACAGGTCTGTGACCTGAGGTGTGCAGGACCTCAGCCCAAAGACAGAGGTTGATGGCCAAATCTAGGGTCTGAGGGCAGGTCAGGGCCCACACTATGCCTGGACAGACACACACATGCACATACTACTACACACACACAGCACATGTACACATAATTTCATACTAATGCACTCACACCTGTGCATACTGATGCATATGTACACATAACATGTGTACATGTAACTTCACACTCACATATGTATGGATGCACCCATACACATGACCCTCCTACATGTGACCTCTCCCACACATGCATACACAGACACTCCCACATGTCACACCAATGACCACATACAGGCAGCACATTGCACATGATATCACACTCAGGCATAGCTCACACACATACATGTATGTCCTACACACATATGCAAGCACACATGAGCACACACACTCCAGAAAACCTGTAGAAGCTTTAATGCAGAGTTTGCTCAATAGAAACAGCAAGCTGAGGCTAGTGTCCTGAGCCTCCCTCACTGTCCTCTGCTCCGGGGCCTCCCGCCCCACCTTCTTCCTAAGACTCTTCCTCCTCCTGTCCGCCCAGGGTCACCCAGGCTGCCTCAGGTGGAGTGCACTGCAGCCACTCTCGGCCTTTCCTGCGAGCCTGGCAGGTCTGTTCTCCAATCAGAGCGAGGGAGGACTCTGCCTGCCAGCCAGAGGGAGGGGAGGACCCCGTCCACCAGACACCAGGGGAGGGTTTTGCCCGTGGATGGAGGGACAGGCACTGAACTTGGTCCTGTTGACACCGCTGCCATCCCTGCGGTGATAAATGGTAATGAATAGTATTGGCTGGGACGTGAACCTGTCACGCGTGGGAGGAGATTCTGTGGTTCATGAGCCCTGAATCTCAAATCCCCCCTTAGGTGCGATTGCCAGTATGTGTGCTTCCACGGGGCTGAGGGGTGCCCAAGAGTTGCCCAGAGCGGTGCAGGCTCCGGCCTGTGGGCCACCTGTGCGCCAGCAGTGGGCCCGGTGCCCACTGCTTTGACGGAGGGGTCACCCCACGAGAACTAATGGCGGTTCCCTCACTTGTTTGTAGAACTTGATACCTGGCTGCTGGAAACTGTGGAGGAGGGACTGTTTCTTCACGTGTTCTGGCTCTGTTCTTAGCCAGTGCCCACAGTGGCCTCTGAAGCTCTGTGTCAGAGCTGCACTTTGGATTCAGTTTTTTCCTTCCTTCCTTCCTTCCTTCATCTTTCTTTCGTGGTCCTGGGGACCCAGCCCAGAGCCTTCACACAGAGCTGCATCCCCAGTCCATGTTTTAGCTTGAATTTTGAGACAGGGTCTCGCTAAATCACTAAGTTGCTCAATCTGGGCTTGAGCATGCTACCCTCCTGCCTCAGCCTCTGGAGTGTGGGGTTTACAGTCTGTGCCAGTATATTCTGGTGTGGCATTTATCAAGTACTTATGGCACAGGAGTGTGTGACTGTACTTGCTATGCACACTGGCTGCCGACTCACCCACTCTGGACCACCCCGCCTGGTGAGGGAGCTGCCGGGGTGGGGGCTCGTTTACAGCCAGCATCTCGGACCTCTGTTGCACCGCGTGGCTGGCCCTGCTGGGCGCTGCTCACACCCGCCATCCCGTTCTGTCCCGGCTCCAACCGAGTTTTCTTCCCTGACGTTTCCAAGGCTGCTGTGCTGGAGCTCTTGTGTGGCTCTGGGACTTGAGGTGGGCACCGTGGAGGACGGGCGCCTCTGTGGACACCGCCAGCTGGACGGTCCCGGGACGGGGACTCAAAACCTCCTGCACTGCGCCTGGGTCTTCTAGCGTGCTCTCTCATCATTTAGGTGAAGAGGAGTTGTGCATACCTGTGTTCTGTGCGTTTCTCTGCCCTAGACATACATGGGCTTTGGGTGAACTCATGCCACAGGGTCACTGAATTTTTTCAAGACAGACACCTTGATTTTACACTAGGGTGAGTATTGTTTCAGCAGATTACAAACCTCCTCACCCACTCCCAGGAGAGTATTTTGTGGTCAAGGGTGACCTAGAACAATTTGAAGTCCCTTCACTTATTATCAAAAGATATGTTGGAATGGTATGAACATGTTCATAAAAAAGTACACGTACTGGCACGGGTGGAGAAACCACAAACCTCCAGGTGCACCTTGGCGTCCCTGGGTAATCAATGGTCATGTTGCTGCTTTCAGAGCATCTGCAGGCAGGTGGAACACAGCCCAGGGCTGCTCCGTAGACAGACTGGCCGTGGGATGAGCTTAGATGTTTGTAAAGTGTGAGCTGTGTGCACATATGTGTGCACATGTGTGCGTGCTTATATATGCAGTGTGTATTTGCAGCCCTGAGGACTGGACCCACAGCCTGCTCACCGAGCTACAGCCCCAGCCCCTTTATTCATTGTTATAACGTTCTTTGAACTTTGAGACAGGGTCTCACTAATTTGCTCAGGTGCCCGGCTGGGCCCAAATTCGTAAGCTTCCTGCTCAGCCTTCCGGACAGCTGGGACTATGGGTGTGCGCCAACATGCTAAATGCCAGATCATTGAGAAGGGACCTACCTGTCATTTCGTTGATTTTCAGTAAGAGCAACACTGAAGTTTATCAGAATAGTGAATTTTAAAAAAATGCTTTTATTTAAACTTTCTAGGTTTTGAAATTATCTTTTGACCACCTCTCTGTCTGTGCTGTGCCCCCCGCCAGGCTCTGGTAGCTGTGGTTCTGCTCCAGGAGCCACGGCTTCCCTGCTCGGATGCTGCGTGTGGGTGCAGTCATGTGTGCGTGCAGTCATGTGCTCACTGTTTCTTCACGCCTGGCTTAGTTCATTTAGGCAAAGTCTTCCAAACTTATTCATATTGACACAAATGACAATTTTTTTGACACAAATGACAATTTTCTCTTTTATTTTGTGGTACTGGGGTTTGAACCCAGGGCTTTCACACTGAGCTCAGCCGTATTAATTTTTTTTTTTTTTTTTTTGAGGTAAGGTCTAAGTTGCCTGGGCTGTGCTCAAACTCTCCAAGAATGCTGGGACTAGAGGTGCGCACTGTTATAGATGGCAATTTTTCTTTTTTAAAGGCTGAACAGTATTCTGCCAGGTATACAGACGCCGTATTTCCATCTGTTCTTTAGTGGATAGGTACCCAGGGGCTTCCCTTCTGGTACCATCAGGGCTGCACTGAATGTGGGGTGCCGTCGCCACCCCGCATGCTGCCTTCACTTCCGCTAGGCCCACCGCCAAGGCCAAGGCTGCAGGGATGCTTGGTAGCTCTATCTTTAATCTTCCTCTGTGCTCTCCTCGAGCGACTTTGCTGAGGCGCGTCCCACCCACGGTGTGCAGGGGCCCTCTCACACGGTCCCCCCCAGTGGCACCCTCCTCTTCAGAGCAGCCCTTCTGACTGGGCTGTAGTGGCTGTGACGGGGCTTCAGCCTGCATCTTCCTGATGGCCAGTGGGTTGGAGCATCGTATCAGACACCCGCTTCTGACTGGGCTGTAGTGGCTGTGACGGGGCTTCAGCCTGCATCTTCCTGATGGCCAGTGGGTTGGAGCATCGTATCAGACACCCGCTGGCCATTTGTAAGTCTTCCTCCTTGAGAAAATTCTACCCTGGCACTTTACCTATTCTTAGTCAGTTTTTGCTTGCTGTTGAGTGATTCCTACTTTTTATGAATACTATATATTAAGTTTTTGTCAGATGTGTAGTTTGCAAATTATTTTTTGAAGTAGGATCTTGCTCTGTAGCCCAGGCTGATTTTGAACTCACTATGTGGCCCAGGCTGGTCCTGAACTCAGGACTAGTGTCAATCCTCCCGCCTCAGCCTCCTGAATGCTGGGATTATAGGTGTGCACCACCACGTTCAGCTAATGTGGTGCTGGGGAGTCGAACTGCGGGCCTTGTGCATGCTAGGCAAGCGTTTCGACCACTGTGCCATTCTCCCGGTCCCTGCAAATATTTTTGTCATTCTGTAGGTTGTTTTCTTCTTTCCTTTGCTGTGAGGACGTCTTTTAGTTTGATGGACAGTTCGCTTCCACTGCTGGAACTTTTGGTCACTCCTTGCCCCAGAGGACAAGGCCTAGACCAATGCCACAGGGCCTTTCTGTGCATTTTCTTCTGGTAGTTCGATAGTTTGGGAATCTTACATTCCCATCCTTACCCATGTTGAGTTGATTTTTGTGCATGGTCTGGCAAGGGCCACCCTTGTCCCTCTGCATGGGGACATCCAGTTGTTCCATCCCTGTCTGCAGAATACCTGGTGCTTCCCTCATGTGTAGCCTGGGCTCTGTTGTCCAAGACCGATTGGCTGTACCCGTGGATCAACTTCTGGGCTCTGGGCCCTGTTCCACCGAGCTGTGCTTCCGGTTCTATGCACCTCTGTGCCACTGGCTTCTGGTTCTCAGCACCGCCCCCTGTCATTAGGACACCAAGACTTTGTACTAGATTTTGGTACCAGGCGGGAGCCCTCTGGCTTTGCTGTTTTTGTGCAGAATAGGTCTAGTAATTGATCCCCTCATCTAGAGTAGAATTTTTCTTTTCTATGAGACTTCTCCATGGCTCTACCTGGGCAGGGGAGTTGGGCCTGGTGGGAGTGGGTGGCAGGTCCCCACAAGAGCAAGGCAGAGGGCAGGGTGGGTTTGAGTGCCAGCCCGACCCAGGCACCTCAGACCTGGGGACAGACACCCTGCCATGGGGTGTGGGGGAACCCAGGGAGTCACCTGAAACTGTAGCCTGCTTTGGTTTGGGAAAAATACATACAGGGTTTGGGGAAAAAGGGTGAATGTCAAATCCTGTACATTTCACAAGTGATACTATTTTTTAGAAGTTTTAGCTTTTAGAGAAATTTAGTAGAAAGCACAGATTTCTCACCGTCTCTTTCTGGGTCCCCTCTTCCCTGCCTCCCTTTCCCTTGTCCTTAACATCCTGAAGGACTGTGTGTGCTACAGCTGTCCCAACGGCACGTCGTGACCACTCAACAGAAGTGCAGCTCACGATGCGGCCGCTCCGGGTGGAGTGCCACGGACCCCCTACAGCGTCACACAGAGTGCGGGCTTGGGGTGCTGCCCTGGGGTCCCGCAAACCCCATCTCACCCCGTCCCCCGTCCCCTCAGTCCCTGATCTGTTCACCTTCTCTGCATCTACATCTTTTCCAGGACCCGAGCAGTGTAGAGTGTTCAGCTGGCTTCTAGGTGCATGTTTCAGTTTCCCCCTCTGTGAGAGGAGGTCCCACCTGGCACACGTGGAGCCGCCCGTCCTGTGACTCTGTCCTCCAGATCCAGGGCACATGCAGCCCCATCTGCCATTCTGGTGTGGGGAGATACACTCTGGGGTCTTCTGGCTGGGATTTCTGTAAGTCTGAGGTTTCCACAGTGCAAGTCAGCCTTGCAGAAAAGTCGGGAACAGATAGGGGTGAGTGGCTAGAGTTCCCCCTGGGCTCTGCTGACGGAGAGAGCCCGACCTGTGACTCAGAGGCTCTAGACGTTTTGTGACCGTGATTGTTTAAGCTATTCATAGACGAAGGCCATGACTGTATAGTACAAGTGCCGGAGACCGTGGTGCTGAGCTCAGCTGACTGCTGAGTCCTTAGTTACTCAAGGAGCACAACTTTGTGGTGGCCTGACCAGGGCGGCCTGTGGTGGGTCACGGTGCCCTATGGTCCGTGCTCCATGGAGTCTGGTCAGGCGTGCCTGACTGGATGGCCTTCTCTGTTGGGATGGGGAAAGTGGGTCACACCCCAGAAAACTGATTTCTCTCGTCTGTTTTTTTTCTTCCTCTGAAACTGTAAGCTTGTAAACAAGGTCACACTCTGAAGCCTATGCTGGCCTTAGACTCACAGCAGTCCTCTTGCCTCAGCCTCCTGAATGCTAGGATCACAGTGTGAACTATCACCCAGATTATGTGGTGCTGGGGAACTGAATTCAGGACCTTAGCTCTTGCTGAGCAAGCACTTTAACCACTGTAATATTCTTCCAACCCTGTACTGTGTCCAATTACATATCTGTGACAAAGCTCTTTCATTGTAGCTAGTTATGAAGGCAGAATTTTTGGAGGAAATGGCTATTTAAAAAAAAGCAAACAAAAAGTCAGCCAGGTGTGGTGGTACATGCTTGTAATTCCAGCACTTTGGGATGCTGTCTTAGTTACATTTTCATTGCTGTGACTTAATACTTGACATCCACAACTTAGGGAGGAAAGATTTATTGTAGCTCACAGTTTCAGAAGGTCACAGTGCATTCATGGGTTGGTGACTGGAAGCTGGTGGAATCTCTTGGTGGGGCCAGACCTTGTGCTTTGGGAGACAGAGAGCTTCATAGCATGATGGAGCACAGAAGCCTGGGAGGAAGGGCAGAGCCCCTGCAGGTCAAGCCCCAAGTACCTGCCCCTTCCAGCCAGGCCCCGCCTCCCAACTCTACACAGTATTCACAGGAACATGAGGCTTTTGGAGGACACTCCAGATCCAAACCACCACAGATATGGATGCAGGAGGATTATGAGATCTAGCCCAACCTGGACAACTTAACAACCTAGTAGATCCTGTCTCTAAACAAACAAACAAACCAATAAATAAATAATTATAAAGACAAAAAGAAAGAAAATAAAAAGGCCGAGGATGGTGTTCACTGCAAAGGCCCTAGATTCGTTCTTAAAGGATATATGCACACTTGCATGTGCATGCACATGTGCACGCGCGCACACACACACGCACACACACAGAAAAGATCCTGGTAATATGGATGGAACCAGATCTGTTTCTCCAGCCTTCTTCGCGCTGTAGGTGTTACACTGCTTTCATGCTTACGTGAAGCCAATGCAGATTCTCTCTGAACGAGTCCATGGAAGTGGCTGTGCTGTGGGCCTGTGAGCCGGGCGTGGGTCCTCCTCGAACACGGCCCCTCCAGCCCTCCTTTAGACCTGATCGTCCCAGCTGTCTGGGCCCGCACTGACCCAGCCACAATCCATTCACTGAAACTTCTGGTCACACTTGGAAAGTCTGGCAGCTGGCGTCCTTTCTCTTTTCATTTTTCACTCAGTTTTTGCCCTGAACTCCCCACAGCCACCTCCCCACGCCTGACCACCGCCCCACCTCCACGGCTTTCTGTGGGGGAGATCCAGTCAACAGTGTGTCCAACACACGGGATCCTTTGTGCCCACGGCGCTAGGACGAGAGGAGCCCACTGTAGATCGCAGGAATAAACAACGCGTGATTCAATTACCAGGCCCGGGCCGCGCTTTTATCTGGGGGTGACATCATTTCAATCAAAATGTAAAATAATACAATCCAATAGTTGCAAGAGGCAGAGATAGGACACAGGCGACTGGGCTTCGTCATTTAATAAAGCGACCGGGCGGGCGGGGCGGCTCCCCCTGACAGGCCGGCACTTCCCGACTCCATTACCTGCTCTAATGGCGTTCAGCGGGACTGACGTGGGGAATTGTCTATTACTTTTTATTAGTGGAGGCTGTTATGCGGGACCCAGCCTAGTGCCCTGTTTTTCTCTTTGTTCGTTTAATTAACAGAGGCATGAAGTCTCCCGCCTGGCAGCCTGGGTTGGGCTGCGGCTCCACTTTCCCGGCTCTGAGCAGGATGTTAATCATTTCCTTTGTCTCTTTTGAAAAAATAGGTATGTTTTTCAAGACCTGCAAATCATGGCAAGAAGAAAAACATAATTCAAGGGCAGATATATAGCCTCAAAAATGCTTAGGCTGCTAAAGTAGAAGCAGCCCAGGAACTCCTCCACAGCACTTCTGGGTCAGTTTCCCTTTCAATCTGAGAACTTTATAAACCCTGGGGAGAGTATCTGCTTTGTGTCAGAGTGATGAAAACCACAGTGGGCAGTCCTCGCATCGGCCTGGGGAGCAGGACAGGAAGAGGGGGTGCTGACAGGTGGACTGAATGCTGGCCTATGGGGCTACAGACCATGGCCCCTGAAGAGCCTGACCCAGGTGTCCCAGATCCAGGTGGACACGGACTGTGGCCACTGAGGAGCCCTGTCCAGGTGTCCCGGGAGTTGGGGACATGGGCTGTGAGTCTCTGAAGAGCCCGGTCCCTGCAGTCAATGAACACAATGGTTTTCTTTGATCTATACTAGTTTATCGCAATCGATCATTTAGAAGGGAAACAACCCACTGCCCTTCAAAATCTTTGATCACTATGAACAGTGAAGCGGTGCACGAAACCAGATCTGACGCCATCGAGCCCTCGCCTGAGGTCACACGTGGCACCAGACGCCCCAAGACGCTGTGTGTGCACTCGCACGGGCAGGTGTGCGCCTCCCACACGCAGGGCTCCCACGAGGAGTGTCAGGCCTGCATTGGCCGCTGGTGTTTCATCTTCCACAGCTGAGAAGAGACACAGTCCTTTTTCCACCCAAAGGCTGCTTTTCCACACAGGAAGGTGAGCAAACACCTGTCCCACGATGACCCTGGGGTGCACGCACCAAGTGCAGTGTCTACAAGACTCGCAGATCCGGGGAATGGCGTGACAGGAGCTAGCGGGACGCTCTAATGATCTTGAGATTTGGGGCAAGACAGGAGGCTGAGGGAAAGAGGTTCTCCATGAGGAGAAAGGCTCAAAAGAGTATGCGGGAACTGGGAGGGGCAGGGCTCGGTCAGACACAGACCGGGAGGGGCAGGGCTCGGTCACAGCACACAGTTAGGCCACTTGCCCAGCAAGTGCAAGGCCTGAGCTCCATTCCCCAGAGCCCCGTTAGCTGGGCGTGGTGGCTCAGGCTTGTACACTCAACACTTGGTAGGCTGAGCCAGGAGGATTGTGGTGAGTTCAAGGCCAGCCTAGGCTGCATAGAGAGTTCAGGACCAGCCTTGAGTTCGATCCCAGGCCTCGAAAACAAACAAAACAAACCAACCAACCAACCAACCAACCAACCAACCAACCAACAAACACCCTTTTCATTTCTCGTCTGTCTGTCTTTCTTTCTTTCTTTCTTTCTTTCTTTCTTTCTTTCTTTCTTTCTTTCTTTCTTCTTTCCTTCCTTCCTTCCTTCCTTCCTTTCTTTTTCTTTCCTTCCTGCTACTGGTGACTGAACCCAGGGACTCCACAATGAGCTACGTCCACAGCCCTTTTTACTTTTGGATTTTGAGGTAGGATCTTGCTGAGTGGCTAACTCACCTAGGCTGGGCTCTAGCTTGAGATCCTCCTGCCTCAGCCTCCCCCAGTGCTGGGATTACAGGCCTGGGTCGCTGGGCCTGGCCTTTTTCCTGTTTCTATTCCTGGGAAGCTTGGTGCCCAGGGGCCCGGGTGTGGCTTTGCCATAGGCAAGGGCTGGGGGTGCCACTGCCCTCGGGCTCTGCGCACAGAGCTGCCATGATAGCTGGGGACGTGCCCGCTGCCGTGGTCCTGTGGTCCTGTGGTCCCGTGGACCCAGCAGACTTCGCACCTGTCACTGCTGTAGGTCCTGCTGCCCTGAGGCCCACGCGGGCTGCTACCTGTGGATTTGCAGAGCGTAACAGGGAAACGTGGACTGGTAAGTCCCCGGGGGTGAGCGTGACCAGAGCCGAGGCCCTCCGTGGGGTCCGGGGCTCCTTCTAGCACTGTGGGGGAGCGCTGCAATGTGGGGACCCTTGAAAACGGATGCTTACCGAGTACTCTCGGATGTCCGCTTGTGTTCTTGTCTCGTAAAATAGCCTTACAAGGCCCTTCCCGACCTGCCCTGTCTCCTCCACTGCCGTCTGTCTCTCCTGAGTCTGTTCTGACGCGGCAGGGGCCACCACACACACACAGGAGCCGAAAACACACAGCCAGCGCCCCTGGGGACCGGCAGGGCCAGCGCGAGCCCTGCTGTGTCAGGTGGAGTGCCAAGGCTCCAGACAGCTACGGGCTCGGGCACCTCTGGCTGCTACCAGCCCTGCCCCTCCATGTGCCACCCCTGCTCCTCGCTGCCCCCCCTTCCCAAGGAGCACGTGGGAACATGGAGCACAGTGACCCTGAGGGAAGGGGGCGGGGTGATCGCCAGAGCTCCAGTGGCCTCGGGAGGCCGAGCAGGTCTCACGTGTGACGCTCGGCCTCTAACGTGCAGCAGGAACCCTCGGCGTGTGGGATGCTGCCTGCCTGTTGCTGTCTTCCAGGGCACAGTCTGAAGGCTGCGGATTTTTTTTTTTTAATCTTTATTTTGAAACAGGTCATGCAGAATTACCAAGGTGCCCAGGCAGGGCCTGATCTTGCAATTCCCCTGCTCTAGCCCCCCCAGAGTTCGGGGTTGCAGGCCCGCACCATGAGCTCTGGTTATGGTGGTGGCCGCAGGTGTGATCTGTGTGACTGCCAGTGACACAGATGTGGGTCTCCGCGCTGCCCTTCTGACCTGGGCCCTCTGCTGTGACTCTACCCTGCCATGGTGGTTAGCACACCTGCGTGACCGCAGAGCTCATGCCCGCAGGGAGCGGGTGTGTGGGACTTTGGGCCTGAGATGGCCCCGCAGCCCGGTGGGAGCGACTGGATTTGGGGGCTGATTGGGTCCTGTGGGCCATCTGTTGATAATTTCCTACGCTGCTGCTGAGAGGTGGGCGTGGCCTGAGCCGTGGCCTCCGAGGCTGTGGCCGGAAGAGCACATCCCCCTGCTGGTCCCTCCCCTGTCTCTTCCTGTCCCTTGGCCGTGATGGCTCAGCAGCCGTCCTCTGGCTGTGGGCGTCATGAGCACTGTCCCAGCGCTGAGGGAGTGACGGAGACTGAGCGGGCCATTTTGCCTATTTTATCCTTAAAAGTGGCCCAGGAAGAACCAGGAGTGACTCCCCCCTGCTACTTTTGATACAGGGTCTCACTCTATAGCCCAGGCTGCTCCTGAACTCACTACATAGCCCAGGCTGGCCTCAAACCCGCAGCAATTCTCCTGCCTCAGCTTCCCAAGTGCTGGATTACAGGCGTGTGCCGCCATTGCTGGCTTATGTGGTGCTGGGGAATCGAACCCAGGGCCTTGCGTTTGCCAGGCAAGCGTTCTAGCTATGCCCCCAGCCCTGTCATGCTTTATGTGTTTCTCAGGCAAATCCTTGAGTCATAACGTCCATAGGAGATTCCAAGGTGGCAGAACAGAGCTCCAAGGGCAGCTTCCTACCGCCTACCCCGGAGAGCGAGGTGTTGGGAGGGGCCGCCGTGCCCGGCAAGTGGAGAGTTCCTGCCCAGCTGCCAGCCCCAGGGCCAGCAAGCCCAGCCTGGAGTGCCACTGTCCTTACTGGCTCATGGCCTGGTGGGGACCAGCATTAATTGCTCAACAAAGACAGTAAGAAACACAAAGAAAATCACAAGCCAGTATCAGTCATGAGTGTACGAGATGCAAAAATTCCCAACAGAGGTGGGCATGGTGGTGTGCTCCTGTAATCCCAGCACTGGGGGGGCTGAGGCAGGATATCATCATGTGATCTAGGGCAGCCTGGGCTACGTACCTCAGGACCAGCCTGGAGTATGTGGTGAGACCCTATCTCTAAGAAAAAAAATTCTCAACAACCCAGTGCGTCTCACAGCTGCCTTTACCGGGGTCGAGTGGGAACTGCCCCAGTGACCAAGGGCGGCCAGCCACAGACGCCTGTGAGCGGGGCACCTGACAACAGCCAGAAAAGGGCAAAATCCTGGAACTATTTCAGAAGATGTGCCAAAAGCACCTGACAAAGGCCAACATTCTTTCGTGATAAAACTATGAAGCCAGCATGCCACAACATAACAAAGGCCATCAGTGACGGACCCACAACGCCACACTGAGCAGACCAGGATCCGGAGCGAGCCGAGGTGTCCACGCTCGCTGCCCTGACCCAGCGGAGACGGGTAAGTGCAGCCGGAGGAGTAAACAGCGAGGTGTGCGTGCGAGTGGGAGAAAGCGGAGTTACTCCAGCCTGCAGATGATAGGATTGTGGCTGGACAAAGAGTCCACACGAGTACCCCTGGAGTTGAGACACAAATTCGGAAAAGCTGCAGGGTATAATGCAAACATCGGTAGCATTCATTTTTATAGTGCTAGGGCTGGGACCCAGGACTTTGGCACTGAGCTATATCCCTAACCCTTATTTATTTATTATTTATAGACAGGGTATTGTTAAGTCAATACATTGTCCAGATTGGATTCCAACTAGGCATCCTCCTGCCTCAGCCTCTCAGAGTGCTGGGATTTCAAGGTTGGGCCACCATGTTCAGATAATCGATAGCATATTATACGTCAGTAATGACATTCCTAAGACAGAAGTCGTGAATGCTCTGTGATAGCTACCGAAAGATAAGACCCTAGGGACAGGTGTAACTAAGGGAGGCAGAGACTTCTACAATGAGAATTGAGAAACTCATGAGAAAAATTTCAGGGGACATAAAAAATGAGAAGACCTCCTGTGCTCATAAATTAGAAGAGTGAATGTTCCAGAAACATCCCTATGACCCAAGTGAGTGCCGACAGATTCTACATCATCCCCATCAAAACACATTTTTAGAGAACTTAAAAACACCAATCTTAAAATTCTGACCACCTGAAAAAAAAAAAAAAACAAACCAACCCTGAAGACCCTGAAAAGCCAAAGCTATCCAGAGCCGACCAGCCGAGCGGGACCTCACCAGCCCGGCTCAGGGCACCCCGCAGGGCCAGGGGACCAGCACAGCGCAGGCCGGGCTTCACAGCAGACAGCAGGTCGGCAGGACAGAATATAGTTTGCAGGGATGGTGCCACACACTTGTGGTTACTTTGACAGAGGGGCCAAACACACCCACTGGGAAAACACGGTGTCCATGTGCAGAAGACTGGAACCTGGCCCCTCCATCGCAGCCCAGCCCTGGCAGCCCAGCCCTGTGTGCCTCCGTTGCTGGTCCTCCCAGCTCAGGCACTGCAGGACATGCCTGGTACCTTTGAGTTTGCGCAAAAACACAGCCAGGTGTGTTGGAATGCACCTATAATATTAGCACTCTGGGAGGCCGAGGCAAGAGCATTGTGTGTTTGAGCAACTTAGTAACTTTGTGAGACCCTGTCTCAAAATTAAAAATCAGAAGACCTGTGTTCAGTATGAAGAAGGCCTTGGGTTTAACGTCCAATAACACACACATGTGTGCGTGCACACACACATACACACACACACACACACACACACACACACACACACACACACACAGAGGTAGAAATGTAACAAAGAGTAACACAGTTCTGTCTGTGATCTGGACTCTGAATATTTGGATCAAGGCAGGGCTATGTGCCGAGATGGGAGTCGGAGAGGGGCCGAGCTGCATTTGCTGGTTGGGCCTTGGCCATGGGGAGCCCTTCTGGCCAGGGGTGACCCAACACCAAAGGGCCAGGTGCTAGGCAATGTCTCCTTCTGGAGGCTGTAGGAGACTCATTTCCAACAAGGCACAGGGCCAGAACAACAGCAAGAGGGGACCCAGGGAGGGCTGATGGCCCCAGGTTCTGCCTGTTAGAGGCCCCAGGGGCTCTGGGCCACCGTGCAGGGCTTCAGTTCCTGTTGTGACACAGATGCTAACAGTTCCAAGCACCCATCCAAGCCGGCACCCGCCCTGCTCCAGGCTGTCCCTCAAATCCAGGCAGGGAAAGCCAAGGGTACCTGTTGGAATTATGGTACCTCAAGATAAAATCAGACAATCCGATCTTTACCTCAGGCAACTCACGTGGGGCCACCCGCATCCTGTGAGCATCCTGGGTACGTCCAGCCTGCCACCTGTCAGGTTTTTCTCCTTGTTTTTTAAGTGAGGATGGCCTTTCCTGGACCACAGATAAAACGAACTACCTGCTATAGTTATGTATATGTAAGTGTTAAAACTTTCTCTTTAAGTTTGTTTTCATTATGGATTTTTCAAAATCAAAGGTCAGATAATGGTGTGCGGCACACCACAGGCGGTGTGTAGAGGCACACACCAGTGACGCCCACTCCTGATGCCACCCGCCACCAGCAGGTGCCACCGTGGTCCCGTGTGGCCCTGCACACCCATTTCTACTCTGTGTTAACCCCGAGACACACACAGCTCAGAAGCAGGAGTGTGGTGTTTCCAGGGTCTGTGGACCAGCAGTGGCCCTGGCCCATTCCAGCTGGGGCCACGGTGTCAGCGAGCCGGGTCCTGGGCCCCTGGTTCCTGCCCCTCCGTGCAAGTGGGTCTGGGACATCCCTCCCCTTAGGGTTGTGACACAAACTTCCAAACCTGGGGTGGTGACGGTCCCCACCCTGCCTCCTCTTGGTCCCTCCTCCTGTGCCCCTCCCTCCCCTCTCTTTCCTAAACAAGCTAAGAGTTTTATAATTCATCACCTGGGTGACAGATGAGTTCCGCCGGAGAATATTAGAAAATGTCTCAAATCTCATATATATGCTAATGGTATGCCGAGGCTGGTCGCTGGTGTGCCAGAGTTTTTAATCTGTCTCGGCCAGTGTGGAGAGTAGACAAGACAAGTCACAGCACTCGACAATTTATGATCAAACAACTCAATTGTAAAGGAAGAAGGACGTGCAGAAAGGAGAGTAATTTTCTGATTTAACAGCCTTGTTACTACAAATAAAGAAATCTTGATTCTGACTGCCCTCGACGTTAAATGAGTTTCCTGTGCCCGGTGCGGAATTTTTCATTTTCAGATTCGTATAAAGCACCCAGCTTAGATACAAGTGACAGATACGGAAAGGATTGCATATGGAAATCAAATGTGTATAATAAAGCCGTCCCCTGTTTATTAAATAAACACATGTAGATTACTCCTGTGGAGGAGGTGCTGATAATTCTTCCTTGTGTCCCCTTTATTTGCAAGTCACAAGGAATCTTATTTAACAACTGAGAGAGCTGGGTGGCGCCTCTTCTGTTTATCGCCTCCCCCACCCACGGTCCAGTGCGCCCGAGCTTGGCCTGGGCTCCCCGTGCCCACGCCGCCCATGATTCCCGGACATCACCATGAGTGCCACGGTCTGGGGAGATGGAGGGTGTTTTGCAGCTGTTTCCGTGACAGGCATGGCAGGATTTGGCAGTGGGGAGGGGCAGGAGCAGTGTCTTCCAGGAGGGGTGCGGGGCACTGTGACTTCAGGGCTCCTCAGGCGGGGCTGTGCCTGGCTCCTGTCCCTGTTGGGCTGGCTGAAGTGGTGTGCCCACGGCCAACTGCGGGAGCGCTGGGAACACAGGTACATCTGTTACGGTTTAGGTCTGAACGATCCCCTGTGTGTGGAAGGTGACCGTGTCGCGGGGCTATGCCGGTGGGCCTGCCCATGGTGGGCTCATGGCTGACCGCGGTGAAGAGGGCAGGCTTGGCTGCAGGTGGGTCACTGGAGTGTGACCTGCTAGGCTGTGCTCCCGGCCCCAGCTGCTCCCTTCTCTCCGTGACTCCTGGCTGGCACGGGTGAGCGTGGGCCCTTCCCCATGATGCTCCTGCCTCGGAGCCAGCCAGGCCTGCGTGGGTGCTACAAGCCCACTAAATCCATGCACCTTTTTGAGTAGGTGTTGGGTACTTTGCCCTAGGGTTGGAGAGTGGCCGGCACCGTACCACGGCCAGACCCCAGTGCCAGTGTGCGGCTTGTGTGGCGGTGGCTCTTCAGCTTTGTGGAGAAGGACGCCTCCCCAGGGGCCGGCCACTCACCTGCACCTACCACGCGGTCGGCCGAGGGCAGCCAGGTACCCAGGATGAGTCAGGTCTCTGGAAATGCTGCGGCAGGGCCTGCCGTGACGGAGGCCGGGCCGCTGCTGCGCCAGCTTCTGTCCTGAGAGTATCTTCTGGCCTGGCGGTGTGAGTGTTCTGAAAACTCCCCAGAGGCGGAGGTGCCAGGGGAAAGCCAGCACGGAGGACGCCACGGAGCCCCTCCACGGTCCCCAGCGCACGGCATAAGCGCAGGCCCCAGCGCTGGGCAAAGGAGTCATCACGGCACAGGGGATTTCTTTCCGGGTCATTTTCAGCTGGGGAGTTCTTCGGTATTTCTCTCCCTTGGCTCTTTGGTCTGTCACCCACTGTCCCCGAAGGACCACGGGGGTGGATGTTCCGGTCGCCCCTCGTGCCCGGCCGCTTTGCTGCCCTCTGGGGCAGTGCTCCCCGTGCAGGACGCTTGTCACTGCTCTGGTTCTCAGTGTGCTCGGCCTCGCGGTGCTGTTTCCTCAGAAGCACGTCTTCCGTTCTGCGCCGTAGGTGCCCGGCTGGAGGTGCCTGCTGGTTGGGGATCTGAGGGCTTGGCTTGCCCTTGCCAGCTGGCTGCTGCTGCTGCAAGGCAAGAGTCCCTGTGAGGGCCCAGCCGCAGAACTGGGGCCCCGGGGAGCCGGCGGGGGGCGGGGTGCCGATGTCTGTAGGTTCCCAGCAGGCCCCTTTCCTGTCTCTTTATAACCCAGTGGGCCTGCGTGGGGCTGTCCCTCCCTGGATGCCAAGCTCCCTTCTGCATGGGCAGAGCACGGGTGTCTTTCCTGCCTCCTGCTGCCATGCTGGTGTGATGGACCTGGATCGGCTTTGTCTCCCAGCCGCCAGCCCACCTGGCTTGCTCCAAGCTCCCCTCTGAACAGGTGCTGTGTCCCGAGGACGGCCACTGTCCTGAGACTGTCATGCCATGGCCGGCTCACAGAGGGCAGGAAAGCGGATATGGGTCTGCAGGTCTGGTGGCTCCGGAAGCCGCGAGCTTCCTTCCAGTTTGGTCCTGTCCCGCGGCATGGCCACCATGGGTGCTGAGGTGGGTCCCCCAACAGCACCGAGGCCAGGGGTCCTGGACGGGTTCAAGAAGCTCAGTAGATGCCGGAGAGATGAATTCAGGTGCACGGGCTGCCAGCGCTGCCCAGGAACGCAGAACCGCGGGGCATCCGGGCCCCAAGCCTCCAGGCTTCCAGGCCCAGCTCTGGGGACGCTGGCAGAGGCCTTGAGCACAAACGCTCAAACTGCTTTCAGGACACACAGGGCGAGCGGGGGACACTCTGGGAGATTCCAGGGGCGTCGGCCTCTGAGGGCTGCCAGGCTGAGGGGGAACTTCCCCTAAGCCACGGCTGCTACCGGCCCTCCCCTGCCCATCTGGCTCAGACCTGCAGAGGCTGCTGCCAAGCGGGCATGGCGCCACCTAGGGGCGAACTCCCTGAGGCGCAGACACAGAGCCCCTGATCCTGAGCCCTCAGCGAGCAGTCTGGGGCCCTTTCTCTGCCCCTCCTGTGACCCCTCTCCTCTGCAGCCCGGGTCTCCCAGCCACGCCCCCTCCATCCCTCCCTCCTCCTAGCCTTCCACCCTTTCTGCTGTCCTCCTCTTTCCTCCCCTCTGCAGGTATTTTCCGGCCGCCCTCCCTGTGCGTCCCTGTGGGCGAGCTACCACGGGACCACGGGCACTCCTGGGGACGTGGCCCAAGAAACAGCAAGCAGAGGTGACAATGGTGACTGTCACGTTTGGGCTGAACCCGGCAGGACAGAAGCCGGCAGGAACTGAGGTTCTGGGCAGCGAGCCTGGCTGGCGGGCCTAGGCACATCCTCAGGCCACCGGGGCTTGGCCCCCTCTGTGCCTCTGCCTCTCCTTCTCTGAGGGGGTCCACACCACGGGGGCCCCTGCCAGGGCCGCGTGGACACTGAGCCGGCTGAAGCCATCACTCCCCTGAACCAGCGTGACGATCCGGGACAGGCGCTGACGCTGGGCAGCGCGGCTGGGGTCTGGGCAGGTTCTGAACACAAGGGTGACTCCACAGCCCCCGATGCTCTAAAGAGAACTGTGGTTGCCCGGGGAACTGAGGGTATAACTCCCTGGGCAGGAGCCCCCGGCTTCTACAAGCACGCGGGTCTGAAATGCTCCTCCTGGCACCAGGAGGTGTTGGGGTGGACTCCCAGCTCCGTGGTCTTGATGCTTTTCCATATCTTGGGCCAGATGAATGTGACTTGGGCTCCCCGAAGCCGCATCTGTTTCAGCGTCAGTTTCCTCCCGTGAACCGAGGGAACTGAACTGACAACTGGAGTGATTTGATCTAGAAGGCCCACCAGAGCTTTCGCGTGTGTGGAAGGTGACTGATCTCCAGCACGTGCTCATCAGAGGGTCTGTTCATGGCTGGCAGTGCGGTGAGGAGGCGGGGCCTGGCAGAGGCGGGTCCCTGGAGTGGGGCCTGGAAGGGTGCACTCTGGCCCCCAGCTCGCCCCTTCCCTCTCTGCTGCTGGCTGCTATGTGGTGAGCAGCTGGCCTGGCCTGGCCCTTCTGTCCTTGCTGTTCCTGCCTCGGAGTCAGCTGACCACAGATGGAAACTGTGAGCCAGATTCAGCCCCTCCTCCAAGCTGCAGTGTCAGGCTTGTGTGTCAGGGACAGAAAAGTCACATGAGACGGCAGCCTCAAAGACTCGTTGGTAATGCCCTGTTTTTCATATTGTATATTTAGGAGTTAGGATCCCATCCTTGTTCTTGTAACCAGAAAGAAGGTGGAAACAGACTGGCAACTGTGTCCCTCCTGTGGGCCGGACCTCTGCCGGTCTCAGCAGTGTGGATGCTGAGGACATGTTTAAAGTATGATTTTGCATTATTTCCTCCTCTAAACTGCCCTCCGTGCAGTTGGCACTGTGCTCCTGCCGTCCGGCTGTTCCCTGTGGACCTGTAGTGACCCCTTGCCCAGATCGCGGGTCCCCGGCCCTGGGAGCCAGGCTCTGCCATGCTGGCTCCGGCAGGCAGGCAGCGGGCTCCAAGTGGGCAGAAGGGTTGCTTTCCCCCCATCGGTGACTCCCCTCCAGCTCTGCAGGCGGGAGATGCATCCTCTGAGTTCTAAGTTCTTAGATTAAATGGTGTCTTTTTAAATCAGAAGTCAGCAAGTCCTTGGTAATGTGCCTGGAATCTGTTCATTGGCACACCCGCAGGAGCAGTTTCCACCCAGCTGCAGTGCTGGGGGATTCTGGAGGGGTTCAGCTGCGTGAGGCTCAGGGCTTTGGGAGAGGCTCCCTTCTGACGCCCAGCACCAGGTGGACGGTGCATCATCGGGAGAATGCCAGGAAGGAATCGGTTTAAGCCATCAGCCGGACAGACGTCCAGAGCAAGAGGCTGCGGCTCCCCCAGCCGCAGAGCTGAGGAGGTGGCATGGTCCTGGGTGGGAGGGGAGGCTGCCCGCGTGCCCTGGAAGCCGTGCGAGCTGAAAATCAGTGCCCAGTCTTATTTTTTCTAAACTGAAGAACAATAAAATTGCAGCAATATCAGGGAATCATAATAACCCGACATGCAGAAAGCAGGCAGGAAGCCGGAAGCGGCCCTCCCCCATGGCAGGGCCTCCTGCGGCCTGGGATGGACTTTCTGATTTGATTTATAGAAGTCTGCAAAATGATCAAAAGATCGGGTGAATATTTAAACTAGGAAGATTTATTACAGTAAAAGACACATTGCTGTGAGTCCCCCTCACCCTGAACACACTGATTCTGCCCTTCCGCAGTGCCTGTGTGTGCTGTGTGCACGTGTGTGCGTGTGTGACTGGGGATCGCGCCCAGGGACCTCACGGTTAGCTGCATCTCCAGCCCCATTTTGATTTTGAGACGAAGTCTTTCCAAGTCCTTCCTAGGTTGCTTAGGCTGCAGTTGAACTTGTGACCCTCCTGCCTCAGCCTCCTGGCGTGCTGGGATGACACGCCTGCGCCCCAGCCCGGCTTTCTCGTGGTTCCTGCCTCGTTTTGAAGCAGCCTGGAAGTTCTCCTTGGTGTCCGAGCGGCCACGCTTGTCCTCCCCTGGGTGGCGGACAGTGGTCTGGGCTGGCTCGTGCTGGGGCTGGTTTCCGGTGTCTCCAGGGTTGGTCGTGTGACCTGGACCCTGCAAGTTGCCACCTCAGAGGAGTCATGCAGGGGGGCGGTCCCTGGCTTTTGGTGTTACCCTGATGAGGTCCGAGGACCCCTGGTGGCTGGTGAGCTATTGTCCAGGGAGCACCGGGGGTGCCGAGTACCCCTCCCCAGAGCTGGCAGCTGTGTGCCCCCCTGGAGACCCGAGTAGAGGAGCAGGTGGAGGTGGAGCTCCCCCTCTTGGCTGCACTGTCCCCGTCTCTCCTGCTGCCTGAGCACTCTGGCTGGCCTGGCTCCTGGTCCAGCAGCCTCTGGGCCCAGCGTGTGCGTGAGAACACAGGGGCTTCCCAGCTTCTGTAGTCCTGTGGGCCAACTCCTGTAATGTGTCTGATCTCCTGAACCTCGAGGTTCAGGGAATCGTCCCTGGGGAATGCCAACGCTGGGCTCTCCTGGAGTCAGAGAGGTTACCGCAGAAAGCACAGCTGCTCTTGGGTCCAAGGAGCTGCGGCAGAGTCTGAGGCCTCGACACACCTGAATCCCCCGCTGTGTTTTGGGGCTTAGACTCTTCCCAGTCTGGGCCTTGACTCTGACAGGAAACCCCGAGGGCTGTGCTGTGGGCTTAAGGCACCCCAGCTCCCGGCTGAGAGCCAGGCCTTCATCTCAGAAGTGTGATCTTGTGGGGTCCTCACCCAGACCCTGCCCCGGACTTGTAGAGCCAAGCACATGTGTGGCCTCAGAGCCACCTGCAGACCTTATATGCCCTTTAAAGGTCATGGGGTGCACCAGAGGGCTGGGTCCCGTGGAGGAGGGTGAGGAGGTGCACTTTCCCTGAGGCATCTGAGACAAATGATTTAAAAAGCAGCCCGTAGGACCCCCACCCCGGGGACCGTAGGACCCCCACCCTGGGGACCCCAAATCCTTCCCTACTAGGCTCCCTCATTTCCCTTTGATCCTCCAGTAGGAACTGAGCAAACAACGGCTACGGATCTAGAATCTGAACACTGAGTGGCACCTGGTACTTTTTTTTCTTTTGATTTTGAGGTAAGTTCTTCCTAAGTTGCTAGGTTGCCTAGACTGGGCTTGAACTTGTGATGCTCCTGGCTCAGCCTCCCAGAGTGCTGAGATAAGCTCCCTCACATGGGCAGGAAGGCTGAGAAATCTCCTGTTAAGGTTTGCAGTGATTTAAAGGGTGGGCAGGGGACTGTTCCCTGCCACGGGTGCCAGCCTTCTTGAGCAGCAGCCCTCCGTCCTGGGGAGGGTGGGCCCCTCTCAGCCACAGGGGCCCAGTGCTGCGGGCCTTCCTGGCCGCGGTAGGTTGGAGCAGAGCTGTAGAGGTCACTCACTCCCCACTACTGAGGACTTAAGGGGTCCCAGATCGTGAACTGGGCTTCTGGGTGGGCAGGGCCTCAGGCCATCCCGTGGGCTGGTGAGTGGGGGAGCATGATGGGATGGCCATGCCAGAGGGCGTGACTGGTGTCTTCTGACTACACGGCCTGTCCCGCCCTCCAGTGCAGCCTGGTCAATAAAGTTATCATGCGGTTATCACCAACTGGTGCTGAAATATTCATGGTCACCTCTGGGCTGTCTGCAGCCGGAGCCTTCGTCTCCTCTGTGGGCCTGACAGGTGGGGGCGGGAAAGCTTGGGGGCCCCCGGGAACAACGGAGCAGCTGTAGTTCGTGCTGCAATTGGAAGTCATTTCGCGCAGCTGTTCCTGGGCCGTGGCGCCTGTGGCGGGGAAGTGGGTTAGCCTTGCTCCTGCTGGGCAGGACTGGACCAGGGCCTTCTGAATGGAGCTGAAGGAGGGTCTTACGCCGGTCGTACGGCCATGTGCAGGGTGGCACTGGCCGCGTGGTTCTGCTGCACCCAGAAAGGGCTCCCTCAGAGCCCCAAGGCCACCGTGAGCAGAGGGCAGACTGTGGCCTTGCTCCTGGGCATTTCAGGCCGAAGGACAGTGCTCTTGACCAGGGCTGGCTATGACAGCACTGGAAACCGGCTGACCCTGAGCTGCAGGCCTGTTAGCCCTGCACTCTAGGAGGCTGAGGCAGGTGGATCAAAAATTTAAGCCTGGCCTGGGCCTAATGATGAACTTAATGACTTAGAGAAACCCTGTCTCAACAAAAGGAAGGAAGGAAGGAAGGAAGGAAGGAAGGAAGGAAGGAAGGCAGAAAGAGAAGAAAAGGTCTGGAGATGTAACTTGGTGTGAAGGCTCTGGGCTTATCATCCAGTAAGACCAGTAAGACACGCACACACACACACACGCACACGCACACACACGCACACACACACACACACACACACACCAAGCATCAGGTGATGCGGATGGGAGGAGGCCGGCCTGTGCTTGTCCCCAGTTCAGCTGCGTGTCACTGATGACCGCTGGGCTCCATGGCTCCATGCCTGGGTCTCTAAACCGCAAGGCTGTGAGCTCTGGGCAGACATTCAGGGAAAGTTCTGGAAGCCTGCTTGGTTCTCAGGGCCTCCAGCCGGCTGTCCTGAGCAGGTCAATGCTGCCCGGCAGCGGGCAGCGGCTCGCCAAGCCTCCGGTGGGCGCCGTGCGAGGCCCCTGCCCCTCCCCGTCTTCATGGCTCCCGCGGCTGCCACTTGTGCCTGGGTGACTCCATCACAGGGCCATTTGTCTTGGGGTCTTGTCTGAAATAATTTGAACTGCCAAACCCTGGATGAATAGCCTCTGTGAGCACAAAAGGCCAAGGAGCCGGGGCACATTTTGAAGAGCTGCGCTGGCCAAGTCTCCCTGGGCCAGGCTGGGGGCTGCGGGCTCTCCTGCCAGCCCTATTTGCCTCGGCGGGCGCGGAGAGACACGGGTGGAGGGCCGTCACCGGCGGGGGCAGGCTAGGGGCTTGTGGGCCCTTTCACCCTGTGGGCGAGAGTGGTGACTTGGCCCCGTGATTTATAAACTGGGCGGTGATTAATGACCTTTTAAGTGGACAAGGCAGGCCAAAACCTCACAAATCGCGCCGCTCAGACATGACGGCCACTTGTCGCAGGAGAATAATGGCCTCTGCACGCTGGTGACTGACACGCTTTGGAGCAGCACCGTCTGCCAGCTCCTGACCTACCCTGTTGGGACTCGGGTCCCGGCCAGGCCTCCAGGCAGGGCCCACGGCAAGCAGGCTCGGGCAAGGGGTGTGTGGGTGTGTGTGCAGGTGAGCTGGTGCCTGCGCAGTCGGGGCAGCTTCAGGGCGCTTGCTGAGCCCAGCACAGGCTGATGGTGGCCCGGGACTCTTTCGGCGGCTCTTAGAGGGGCCGGGCTGGGCAGGCTCCCATAGGTACCGAGCCTGGAGGCCCTGGTGACTTCGTGCTGCTCTGGGCACTGAGACAGACTCTACTCTTCCATCCTTCGTGACTCTTGGGCCGCTCTGTCCAGAGTCTCCTGCCCGTGTCAGTCCCTTCTGTCTCCCGGGCAGTGGGCATGGCTGCAGATGGGGGGCAGACCCAACACCCTGTGCCTGCTGGCCTTCCTCCAGGTCCTGTTTCATGGGCTGCCCCGGGGACCCTCTCCTGGGCTGGGGCACAGCCAGAAGTCACTGTGCCAGTACCGTGTTGTCAAGACTGTCACTGGAGGGGCTAAGGACACGCTAACCAGGGTGAGAAGCTGATGGTGGGAAGCCTGCTCCGGCTAAGAGTGCCCACAGTCCCCACAGGGCCTGCTGTCTCCAGGACGCTTGCTGTCCAGTGGGGCTCACACCATCTCAGCCCCTTCTGGGCCCAGGGAGGCGCCCGTGGGTGCAGCGGGGGAGCAGGAGGTGCCTGCATGGGCCCTGCACGGGCCTAGGGCAAGGGTGTGGGCTGCTCCCGGGCGGCTCCTGTGTGCTGGAATGGGGCAGACACTGCTGTGGGTGGCAGAGGACGGGGTCCCCTTCTCAGCATTTCCCTGGCAGAGGTGACTCCTCTGTCCCACCTAAGGAGGTCGAGGGGAAGTCACCACCTAACTGAACTGTGGTCATACCATGGGGGAGGCTGGAAATTGTTCTTGGTAAACCAGGACAGGGTAAAAATGGAAGCTACGCTCCTCTCTGCCAAGACCATCTTCCGTTTCATTTTTTCTATCTGTCTGTGTTTACGGATTCCCAGCCCCACTGTACCAGAGTAGAACCCAGGGCATTTGCACTGAGCTACAGACCCAGCCCTTTAACATTTTTTTGTTAAAAGTAATGGGGTAATGGAGTACTACTCTGCCATGAAGAAAGATACGCTGAGTCATTGATAGGAAAATGGGTGGCCTTTGAAACCATCATGTTTAGTGAGACGAATCGGACACAGGAGGGTGAACAGTGAACGGTTTCTGTAATATGAGCAGTATAAATAGATGAAAGGCAGGTGGCAGGAGAGAGACAGAGAGTGGAGAGGGAAGGGGCGCGGGGAAGGGGCGCGGGGGGGGGGAGGCCAGAGCGGTCGGGTGTGGGGCGCTTCGGTCCCTCAAGGAGAATGCTATCGTTATGTGTTGCAAATATGTGCTAATACAAAGAAAAAAGTGGGGAAAAGGAATAAAAGTTAGCTAGGAGAGGGTCTCCCTGCGTCGCCACGCTGTCCCGGCGGCCGGGCTTGGACTTGACGTCCTCCTGCCTCAGGCTCCCGAGTGCTGAGATTGCAGGCATGTGCCACCGTGCTCGGCATTGCATGTAGCTAGCGTACTGTCCTGCTGTTTATGGTGGCTTCCGTGGCACAGGAGATCGAAGCCAGGGCCTTGTGTGGGCAAGGCGCGGGCTGTGCCTCCGGGCTGGCCCTGGCCCCTGGGGCAGGTTTTGGAGTTTACGGATATTCCCTGAGCTCTGCGTCCCATGTGACTTGTGGCTCAGAGAGACTCTGATCAGTCTCTGCCCAGCAGGCCTATGCGTAGCCCCAGGGAGGGCTGGCCCCGGTCCTCGGTGGGCTTTTCCAACAGGGACTTCGCAATTTCCGGTGAGGCCGATGTTGTTTCTTCCCTCTGGATACTCGGCAGAGCCTGGATGTCACCCCCCCTCTCCTTTGGAAGGAGGGGTGGGTTGGAGGCAAGACCCCAGCCAGGTACATTTACCTCCCTTTCTTCAAAATATCCTGTTGCCCAAGAATTCACGCCTCTTCTACTCCACACGCTGCTTCCAAACCCAGGTGGTGCCAGGTCTCCACCCCCTCCCCGTCCCATTCCTGGGAGCCCCACGGACAGGGTCCTCCGCTGTGTGGTGTCTCCGGCTTCTCCTGCGGCAGAGCGGAGGTCTGGCTGTCCGGCTCCGTGGGAGGGAGACCATTCCCACAGACGCACAGGGCAAGAGGGCCACCGAGAGGGCGAGCAACTGGCCCAGGGATGTCCAGCAGGGCAAGATGGACATCCAGGCTGACCCTGCTGACAGGGTCAGCGGCAAGTGCAGACGCAGCACCTTACGTTGCAGGAAGCTACGGAGCAGGTGGGCGCCCGTGGAGGGCCTGTGGGCGTGCCCAGTGGTCTGGCCCCTCGGGTAGCCACGGGCCACACCAGCGCGGATGCAGGCCACCCGCCACCTTGGATCTCACTTCTGGCTCCAGGGCCCACCCTGGAGGCCGTGGGTGCCCCAGGGCCCGCCCCTGCCGCGTGTGAGGCCGGGCGCTCCACGGAGGGCTGTGGCTCCTCAGCCCCGCTGGCTCACCCTGGCTTCCTCGGGAATGCTGGATGCTAATAACACCAGTAACTCCAATCGGAAGTGCCAGTCTCCGGGGTGCACGGACCGCCGCCCGCACGGCGCCTGGCTCTATTTGCAGCCATCAAATCTGGTTTTTCTACCAATGGGAAACAAGGAAACTGGCTGGTCTGCACCTGGAGGACAAAGGCCGCTCCGAGGGTGAGGTGTGGCTCGGGGGACAGAACGTCAGGGTGTGCAGCTTGTGGGCGAAGGCGGCGTGTGCCGGCCGGTGTTTGCAGCCCTGGCCCTGGCCTCCAGGACGCACAGAGCTGATCCTGCTACGGGCTGTTTCTTCTTTGAGCCATGGGACTACTGATTCCCCTCTGCGGATTATTCATCAGCGGTGGCCGGCTCGGCTCGCAAGGAAGCGGCTGTTTTGTTTGCAGTGGAGCTTGCTGGGGCTGGCGGCGCGGGGCTGGTCCTCGCTGGGTCAGCGGCGGCGGCCGGTGCGGGGCGATCCATCTCTCTGCTGCCCTGGGCTCCGAACTCCCATGGTTCGCCCTGGGGGAGAGCGAGAGAATTATGGGGAGCGCGGACAGAGACGGCTGCCTGAGTTATTTACGAGGCCGCTGGGCTCCCAGAGGAAGATCTAGACTGCACAGGAAGACACAGGGCAGACGGCCGTCTCCACGGGGGCTGGCTGGTTGCAGGGCGTGGGGCCTGGCGGGTCCCGGGGCCGTCGGTGGACCGAGGGTGGAGAGGACACAGAGGACTGCGGAGCACGGAGCCGGCGGGGCGGGCAGCCCTTCCCGAGTCCCAGGAGCCGTGGGGCACCGTGGCTCTCGGCATTGATGTGGCTGTGTGTCCCTGGGTGTCCTCTTTCCCACAGTGCCTCCGGGCGGCCGACGGACGTCGATTTCCAGGCTGCCTTTACACTGAGGCTCATGGAGTGTGGGAGAAGGGTCTGTTCTTAGCGGCCAGTCACGGGGCCTCCTGGGGCACAGTGAGGTCGGAGCCGCACTTCCCTCTGGACGCTAGCATCCAGGGAGAACGAAGGAGCCCGTTCAGGCCGACGGGTGGCCAGGCCTGCACTCCTGAACTCTGGGAAGCTGAGGCAGGAGAACTGCGAGTCTGAGCCCATGGGCAACATGGCCGCTTAGTGAGACATGTCTCAAAATAAAAAGTGAAGAAGGATGCAACTCAGAGCAAAGGCACTAGGCCTGATCCCTGGTACCAGAAAAGAGAGAGAGAGAGAGAGAGAGAGAGAGAGAGAGAGAGAGAGAGAGAGAGAGAGAGAGAGAGGACGCTCAGAAGTATTTTCTCTTTCAACACAATTTTTCTTAGTGAGGTAAATGTGCACACCCCAGCTCAGGGTGGCGAGAGGCCTCCAACAGATCTGAGGACGGGGAAGGGCCTACCCTCCTTCTTGTTTTTGGGAACAAGTCTCTGATCTGGGCAGGAAATGGAAGAAATCCAGATTCCAACGGTGGACTTGGGTGGGCTTCACGATTGCCTGAGCCATGGCCGGCGCTGCCAGGGCATGTGGACCTTTGAGCCTACTGAGTGCTCGGTGGGCGATGACTGATCTAGAACCTGGGGTCTGACATCTAAGTATAACTGCTGTGGTTTGTAATGAATGCTTTATAGGATTTATGTAAAACTAAATTTTTCTCAAATATCTGCCTTCGAATGCAATCGTGTGTGTGTGTGTGTGTGTGTGTGTGTGTGTGTGTGTGTGCGCGCGCGCGCACGCGCACATGTGTGTATGGTACTAGGGATTGAACACGAGGCCTTCATATTGAACTACATGTCCAGCACATTTAAAAGATTCTTATTTTGAGACCAGATCCACTAAGTGGCTAAGCTGAACCGCGTAGGCTTGAACTTGTGACTCTCTTGCCTCAGCTGTCTAGAGTGCTGGGACCACAGGCCTGTGCCACTAGGCCAGCTCTGCCATGCCGCGTTTCCAAGGTGCAGCGATGCTTCGGGGAGGAGGGCTGGGCTGAGGGGAGGCAGGGCAGGGGGCTGACGGCAGTCCGGGTACCTTAGCCCTGCCTCTCGCCTTTTGGTGTTTTGGTGTGTGTTTGGGACACATGAACATTACCCTTCTTCACGGAAGTGAGACCTTGTGGGGCTAGAAGGAGAAGCAGAGGGGTGGGGACGGGAAGGGGGGAGACGTGATTATGCTCATACACCCAACAGTTACACCTTTTGACGGAATTTCTCCTACTCCAAGTCCCTGTTCTTCTTGGGTCCTGGCCTGCTTGGTGGCCTGTCCTGCGGACTCTCCTCCCCGGTGCTCAGTGTGTTGAGCTAATTCTCTGTGTGGTGTCAGCAGTGGCGGGGGCACACGGGACAGGACAGTCAGGGCCCGGAATTTCTCTGGAGACCTTGTGGTGAGGACACACCCCCGCTTCCAAGCTGGGATAAGCCTAGCTGGGTACTTGCTATGTGAGTGAGTTCTGGGGATAAGCCTGACTTTGGCATGTTGCTACCTGGGGACTCTCTGGAACAGGAGGGGGGGGGGTTCTTCCACCAGGGCCAGTGGCCTCGAGGCCTCGCTGGCTGTTGTCACTGTTCTCTGCACCTCTGATCCTGGCTGAGGGTGAATGGCATGGGGGAGCACAGGTGGCACCAGAGGGGTGAACTGTTTAGGGTGTATTTCTCCTCTCTAGAGCCCCGTGCCTGGAGTTTGGGGTTCCCTGAGTGGTTCCAGAGCTTTCCTCATCCCTGCAGCACTGAAGGGTTGTGTGGGAGTGTACCCCACCTTGCAGCCAGGCGTTAGGGCCGGAGCAGGGGGTGGAGCTCCAGCCACAAGCCATGTCGGGCGGTGGCATCAGACCCTTGATGTTGGAGGTGTGTCCCGATCTGGGGAGTTCTCAAATGACGCAAACCACAGCTTCCTGGTGTCCGTGGGGTTGAGGGAACCGTGTTGAGGGAACCGTGGCCTGAGCAGCTTGGGGTGCAGCCCGCTGCAGAAGCTGCCACTCTGCTCTTCAGCGGCGCCTCCGCCGTGCTGCCGGTGAGGGGCCGCGCTGCCCCCGGAGCAGGTGGGGCCTGCCAATTAAGGAGCACCTTCCATTTCCCCACTTGTCACCTCGCAGCTACTAAGCACCCGTGATTCCTGTGCCCTGCGCCTGTCACAGGAAGATGGATGGCCTCGTCGTCCTCCCGTGAGGGTGCCGGATGAGGATCGCCCCTCCCTCCCTTTTCCCACCCAGCAGGGGAGGCACCCCATTAAATCAAATTACATGTGACTTTTAAAACTTCCCTGTGCAGCATGCAATTGGAAATCTGAATCCCGTCATAACGCACTGCTCTTTCTATGAGTAAATTGACTTTACTCAGTGCTGGGGGGCTCCCAAGCTCCCCCTCCCCATTAGGGACACAAGGCGCAGGCGGCGTGACAGGCCTGGCAGGAGGGACCCCTCGTGCTGGCACTGTGGGGCTGGGGCTGGGGAGGCTGGGCCGACCTGATCCCAGGGATCTGAGCTCTGCACCCTGAGGCCGGGGCACTGGGGAAGACGAGTTGTTCCTTGGGGACAGAAATGAATAAATTTGACTCCAGGAGAAAATGAACAGAAATCGGAAAAGTTCGATGGTGATGATGAAGACCAGAGATGCTAAAAGAGAGCAGGTGAGGGGCCGCTACCTGTGCCGGCGAGCTGTGATGTCCACCAGGCGGAGGGGCTTCCCTCGGGGGCAGAGCTGCAGCCAGCCGGGGCCACCAGGGCCCAGGGCAGGGCAGGGAGACACTTCCAACATCCCCACCCGCTTGTCACTCGCCAGCCTGGTGGGAGACGGGCTGCCTGGCCACCCCGGGCAGCAAGCACAGTGCACCCGGTGCTGGACGTGGAGCCACGGGGTTGAAGACTGCCGCTGGGTTTGGAGCTTGCTTCGGCTCAGTTACTTTCTGCTCTCCTAGTCCTCCCTTTTGGAATAGAAATGGCCACCCTGTGCCATGGTGTGCTGGGGGTATTTAGCCTTCCTTTGGTTTCCACAGGCGCTCACAGCTGAGTCTGCCTTGCACTGCAGAGGAGACTGTGGACTTGAACTCTTTAGCGGTGCTGGATCTGTTAGAGTTTGGCAACTCTTGCAGAAGGATGACGTGCATTGTGCATGAGGGGACGGACACGAGTCTTTTTGAGGCCAGGGGAGGAATATTGTGGTTTGGAGCTGGACTGTCTCCCCGAAAGTCTCATGTATTTGGATGTTGTGGATTGTCTACGGAATTATGTGCTGTTGGGAGATTGGGGCCTGGTTTAGACAGGTGGTTTATGGGTTTGTGGATTAGATTATAGGTGTGTGATCTGGATTACAGGTGTATGGGTTGGATTATAGGATGGAGAAGTGTAACATTTGCCCTTCCATCGGGAAACTTGACTTGACTTGGCTTTCTGTTTGCAATGCTGTGAGGAACTGTCCCCACTTCTGCCTCTGCCATGTCATTCCCCCGTTGTCAGCTGCCCAAGAATGGACTGTGACCTTCTGAAACTATGAGCCAAATTAAACTTTTCTTCTCCTAATTTGTGCTTATTGATATTTAGTCACAGAGACAAGAAAGTTACTAGGACATCCTTAGCCTCATGTGTTCAGATGTTGTAAAGTGTCCGTGCACTGTTAGAAGAGGAGGCCTGGCTGGAGGGGGCGGAGCACTGGGGCTTGGCCCAGCAGGGGTTCACGGGGAAGGACCTGGGCAGCTTGGCTTTGCTGTCGGCTGTGCCAAGGGCAGCTGTGCCTCTGCCATTCTGCCCACGGACTGTGAGGCAGAACAAACCTTTCCTCCCTAAGGCATGGGTGTCAGGTGTGCTGTCCTAATAACGGGAAAGTAACTAAGATGTGATAGTCTGGATCTCGAATGTCCCTGAAAGCCTCACTTGTTGCTGGGACACAGTATCTGACAGCCGCAACTTAAGGGAGGAAAGGTTTGTTTTAGCTCACAGTTTCAGGTCTCAGTCCACTCGCAGGCACCCAGCAATGGTGGATGCACACGGCTGAGGCCCCATCAGAGGAAAGCTGTTCGGGGATCACAACAGGATGCTGAGTGAGGGGGAAGGGCAGAGCTAGTGTGTACCCTTCCTGGTCAAGCCCCCGTGATCCATCCCTTCGGGGTCAAGCTCACCACGTGGAATCCTTGGACAGCCCGCAGGCAGGTCACACAGGGTGCAGCCTGGAGGGAGCTATCCTGCGCGCTCCTTCCCAGCCTCTCCCTCTGCTTCAGGCATGATGGAAGGGGCCGCTGTCTCTGCCGGGTCCCTCCGTCCTTGCCAGCTGACCGTATATGGATGGACTGAGACCTCGGAACTACGAGCTGAAGGAAAACTCCCCTCCCTTAAGTTGTGAGTGTCAGATACTGCGTCTTAGTAACAAGACTGTGACTAAGACAGAAGTTGGTACCAGACGCCCACCAGGCCTGGTAGCGTAGGCCTGTAATCCCAGCCCTTTGGGAGGCTTAGTCAGAAGGGTCATACATTCAATCCCAGTCTGGGCAACTTAGCAACTTAGGGAGACTTTGTCTCAGATAAGCAGTAAAAAGGGGCTAGAACGTAGCTCAAAGAGACGGGCTTGTGCTCGAACCCTAGTACAGAAAAGGAAGGAGAAGAAACTGGTACTAGAAGGCAGGGTCATCGCTGGGGCTTCACCTGACCGTGTGGCTTGGACGCGTTGGAAAGTGGTTTGCTGGGCTGGAAGGTCTGAAAATACTGGCTGGAGATGCTATAGGCTGAGCTCGATGGGAAATTCTGGGCCCGTCTCAGAGCACAGGGTCTGGCAGAGTGCAGGCTGTAAAGCCAGGCTCAGGAGGTTTCAGATGGGAAGGAGGACTCTACTTGCAGTTGGACCAGAGGCTGTCTTTCTTACACACCGGCAAAATGGGTGCCTGCATCTTGTGCCTGTCCCGAGAATGCCAGAATCTGAGATTAGGTGCAGTGAACTAGATAATCTGGTACAGAAATTTTCAGGCCGCCACGGCTTGCTGCATTTAGCCAGGTCAACACTGAAGGTCCGGAGAAGACGTCAGAGCAAAAAGATGTAGACCATATCCCATTTTGCAGGAGGGGTGAGGCCTCCAGCGTGGCAGCAAAGTAGAGCATGAGAGCAGGAAGGATGGGTGCTGGAAAGAAGCCAGGCACCTGGTAACAAGTGGGGTGCGCTGGGGACGTGTCAGAGATCAGCAAGAGCCCACCCGTCACCAGTTCACACGTGCAAAGGCAAATGACATACTGGAAAGCGCCCCGGTATCCCAAAGGTCATCTAGAAAGTTGGATGTCCAAGGAGTTCTGCCATGTAAGCACTCAGAGGCCTTTGAGCCATGGTCTAATGGAGCCAGACTACTGCTTGAGCCAGTGGCAGACCATGGCAGCCCCGTGGGCCTGGTTATGCAGGCACACAGACTACAAGAGTTGTGAGGTTGTGGAGGCTTCCACTCTGATTTTAGAAGTCCCTGGAGGCCAGGCAGTGTGCCCCTGAGAGGCCAGCGTTTAAAGCAGAGAGTCCAGGAATTTGGAACGACCAGGGATGTGGGACACCTGCTGACAAAAGCCACTGGGAGCGAGCAGAGTCACCTCAACGGAGAGGCCATCACACTGTGTGGTGCCTTAGGGGTGGGGCCACCCAAGGCCCTTGCAGCTAATGCCTCGCCACAGCTTGCTCCGGGGCTGGACATGGAGCTACAAGACTTAACAGAGATGCAGGATTTAGTGTCTGCCCTGCTGGATTTCGGTCTTGCTTTAGGCTGTTTGCTTTCTGTCCTCCTCTTTCTCCATTTTGGAATGAGGATGTCTACCTTGTGCTGTTATATGTTGGAAGTGTGTAGTTTTTCTTTGGTTTCCACAGGGGCTCACAGCTAAGAGTTTGCCTTGAGTCTCAGAGAATTTAGACCTGAGCTTTTTAGCAGTGATGAACCTGCTAAGACTTTGGTGAGTCTTAGAAATGAACTAAATGCATTTTGCATAATGAGGTGGACGTGAGTCTTTTGGGGGTGGAATGTTATGGTTTGGATCCATAGTGTCCCCCAAAAGCCTTTTTAATTAGAAGGTGATGGATTGTGGGAGTTAATTAGATGTTGTAGATTAGTCTATGGATTTATTTCACTGCTGTGAAGTGATGGGGTCTGCTCAGGAGAGGTGACCGCCGAGGGTGTGGCTGGGAAGGGCTACTCTCGCCTCAGCTTCTCTCTGAACTCCTGTCCTTCCTCTGGTGGCACCATGAGCAGCTGCTCTGTGCCAGACCCTTTTCCCAGGCCATGGTTGCCAGTTGGCTGTGAATGGACTGAGACCTTGGAATTTTGGGCTAAAACAAAGCCTTCTTCCCCTAAATTGTGGGTACCAGGAATTGTATCCCATTCAAGAGAAAGTGACTAAGACAAATCTGGAAAGCCCTCCAAAGGCCTCGGGTGTTTGGAAGGGGTCGGGTTGGGGTTAGCTGGATGAATCTAATGACCTAGAGTTGCATAGGCTGTGGAGAGGTGGGGCATGGTCTAAAGGGGTGGGCCACTGGAGGCGTGGCCTGGAGGGACCTGCACTGCTCCCAGCTCCCTCCTGACCGCCTTCCCCGTTTCTGCCCATTGAGCAGCTGTCCTTGGTGAACCTTCTGCCATGTTCTTCCACCATTGCCAGCTGACCAAATATGGGCTGACTGCGACCTTTGAACTGTGAGCCAAAATGAACTGACCCTCCCCACATTTTGGGTGTCGGATATTGTGTTTCGGTGAGGAGAAAGTGACTAACACGGGAGTGCTCAGCGAAGAAACTGTGTTGAAATAACAGCCCATCCCTCTAATGAAGTACAGCGAGACGTGACGTGACTGAGGGTGGTTATTACTTGGCTTTTGCGGTAGTGGGGACCGAGTCTCGTATCATCCTTGGCCTTCAGCCACATCCTCAGACCCCTTTTATGTTTCTTGATTTGAGACAGGATCTCACTAGGTAACTTAGGCTGCCCAGGGTGGGCTTGACTTCATCATTCTCCTGCCTCAACCTCTGCAGAGTCCAGCAGACCCAAAGTCACCCAGAAGCCCAGAGACCATGCAGCTCTCAGGAAGGGCATGCCCACGGATACCAGGAGTGCAGATCCTCAGGCCAGCAGACCCAGAGTCACCCAGAAGCCAGGCCCAGAGACCATGCAGCTCTCAGGAAGGGCGTGTCCACGGACACCAGGAGTGCAGATCCTCAGGCCAGGTCCTCAGCCAGCGGTCACGCCCAGGGACCCAGTGTGTTTCACTGAAGCAAGAGTCCCTTTCAGCCCATCTAACCGCCTGTTCTGATGCCCTGTTGATTCAGGTTTAGGGCTAAAGCACTTGACTCGAGTTCAATGAAAGAATCCTCTTGGCTTGCCTGTGTCACTGCCAGCCCGGCACCCTCAGCTCCCGTGGTAGAGTGGGGGATCTGCAGTGAGCTGACCTGTGTTTCCCTGCTCACAAAGCCGTCCCAGGACCCTGACCCTGCAGCTGGGGAGCTGGCCTTCTCAGCGGGCCTTTGCCGGCTGCCTGCCGACTTGCTCCACTGCCCCTGATAACTTCCTCTTACCACTGCAGTCTAGCGTCTGGGCCAGGGGCTGGCTGGGTGGCCAGGGGCAAAGGTGGAAACTAGACGGAGGAGTGAGGAGCGGGGCGAAAGCTTTTTTTCTTTCTCCCGAGCACCGCCGTCTGATAGGAAAAGAGGGGAGACAAATGTGTTGCTGACTTAATTAAGCAGTGTGAGATCTCAGGGTCCACAGAACCATTTCCAGCAGCAGCGTTAACCAAGAGCAGGGGGCGGAGACGGCCGCCCACACAAGGTGCATGCTCTCCACGATGCCACACAGCGGCCCGGAACCGGGACCACTGTCCCTCCAAAGCAGGACCTGACCAAACCCACCTTCGCACTGTGCCCACAGGCACTCCGCCCCACGTGAGCCAGGTATCCGAGTTGTCCGGAGGGAGAGAGGTCCCCATATGCAGTGTCCTCCATTGTCCTCGATCCAGGCCCTCAGGGCATCTCTGCCTCCGTGTGTGCCTGAGCATCAGTGTGTCCCACCCAGCCGTGGCTGAGCCGGGGCATCGCCCCCCCCACGGCCAGCAGAGCTGGGGCAGCAGAGTGTGTAGAGGGCAGAAGGGGAGCGTGCCAGGCTGCAAAGTGGCGTGGGCCACTTTGTAACTAGATGGAAGGAGCCATGGGGTGCGGGCTGCCATCACCCAGCCAGAGCCCCTTCCCCCCGAAGCCCTGAATGCACAGTGCTTGAGTGGGGGGCACACTCGTGACTTCCGAATCCATGAGGTGTGGTTGGGCGGAGGCTGGGGCCCCTCTAGATGTCAGCAAGTCTTTGTCCAGTGCTTGCAAAGACCAGTCCCTGAGCGAGAGCTAAGGCCCCGTCGGGACATCTGGCCTCCAGCCATCATGCCCTCCCTTCGCCCCTTCAGCCATGGCAGAAGAGGTGCCCACGTTTCAGAGGCTCCGTGGGCTGGCCGGCGGGGAGCGGCCTCTGCTGGGTGGCTCCGGGCACCCTCGTGAAGGACGCGGTGGGTCTCCAGTCACCGTGTGGCTCAGCAGTGGCTCTTCCTGCCCCGGTGTAGGGCCCCCTGCACAAACCCGTAGACGGGAAGACCCTCCTCCCCAGCGCTCTCCTGTGGTCTGTGGTGGCTTTCCTCGGGAAGTGTTCCACATCTGATCGAATACTTGTAATGGAGAACTGCGGAGTACCCAGGGATCTCAGAAAGAACCCCCTGCCCTCCTCTGACAGCACAGACTGCCTGACCTTGGCGACGCTGTCTCCCACGTCAGGAGCGATGCAAGAGCTGAGAGACAGATTATTGCCCACAGGGGCTCCTTCCTCCAGGGAGCACTTCCTGGGAGGGGGCAATGTTTTCGCTGACACATGCTTGCCCCACAGTTACATTCATGTTCAGGAGCCGATGCACATGCAAAGGGCAGAGACACCACACTGCAGCAACACGCTCGTGTGCAGATTGCAGCAGCACAGCTCCCAGCGGGTTGGAAGGGTAAGGAAAACATGACATGAATACACAATGAAGTACTAGTCAGTCCTAAAGAAGGACACATTTCAGCCATGTGTGTAAAAAAAAGGTTGCATCTTGAGACCATAGTTCTAAGTGGAATAACTCAGACAAGAAGAAAAATGTTTTAAAGATGTGGGTTGGGGCATAGCTCTGCGGTAGGAGCATTTGCCTAGCACCCACTAGCCCTGGGTTCAATCTGTCAGCACCACCTAAAAAATTAGCTGGGAGTGGTGGCGTACAGCTGTAATCCTAGCACTCAAGAGGCCGAGGCAGGAAGATGGCTGAGAGTTTGAGGCCAATCTGGGCTATACAGCAAGTTCACGACCAGCCTGAACTACAGAGGGAGACCCTGTCTCAGAAAAAAAAAAAAAAAAAAAGATGTTACCTTTCCGGTAACCGCCAATGGCGTCTCTTAGATTATATGACCGCGGTGGTCACTGGGCTCCTGGAGCTCTTAGGAGGCGCCTAGTGTCACACATGCACATCGCTGGGAAGGAGGGCTGAGCGGTGGATCCTGTTCTCACGGTCCGGGGCTCACAGGGACGTGGTGGGAGGTGCGAGATCTGCTGGAGACCTGGCCCCAGGGCGTCCTGCGGCCTTGGGTGTGTCACGGTGCTCTGGCCTGGCCTCTTCCACGGCACCAAACTCTCCACCCCACGGGGAATCCTGGGCAGGTGGCAGAGTGCCACTGAGGGACGGATGCGGAGCAGGCCTCCCTCTGCCTGCTGACACCCCTCCCCTGCCGGCAGTGGCTGTGTGACGGTTGGCTTCCGGGGCAGACAGCCCGCCCCCACTCTTCCCCAGGGCCAGCCTGTCTGGGCTCGCCACTCTGGGTCTGAACTACAGCCCTCCATGTGAAACTCACAGTGCTTCTGCCGAGGCACAGGCTCAGGCCCAAGGTCCCAGGGCCGGCTGCGACCTAGCACGCCATCTGAGCCCATTTGTGCCCCCAGCCCCTCGCCGGGAACCCCCAGCCCTCAACTGCTCTCTCCACACAGCGGACAAATCACCTTCTGAAGATCCCTGCTGGGGAACCTGGGATGGCAGCAGGCAGGTGGGGCCTCGGAGGGCCAGGCAAGGTGGGGCCACCTGTGGAAGTGGGCGCTCGCTTGCAGAGCCTCGCACCCGTCTCTGTGCCAGGCTGCCCGCAGAGCGGGCAGGGCAGCAGCCCCCTCTGCTCTGTGTGGACACTCCCCACCACTGGATGAAGGACAGGCCGTACATGTCAGAGCTCCCCTTCTGCACGCCATGCCTGTGCCTGAGAGCAGCTCTGGACGTCCGTCCACGTCCCCGTGGGGTGCTGGCCCCCAGGTGCCAGGAAGCCCACACTGGAGTAACTCACAGGCTGCAGCAGCCTCCAGGCACCCGAGGAGCTGCTGGTAGACCTTGACTTCTGCTTTCCAGGTCTGGCCGGTGCGTTTCCTGCTGCCCTGGACGCCAGGCGTATGGGGGAATCAAAATACATGCCCAAAACGTGTCATAGCAAAAACGGGACTTCGCGTTTGCCCCCTCAGCACCTCCCCTCCTTCAGACGCAGTCCCCTGCTCCTGCCACATTCTGAGGTCGTCCTGGAGTCCTCTCTTGCGGTGTCTCCAGAGGTGCGGTCACCTCTACCGTGGGGGCTGCTGCCGAGGGCGGTCAGTGGGCCTCCTTCGCCTTAGCACCATGGTTCTTCCGGCTCTTCCTCAGAGTCAAAACTGCAAGTGTGGAGTTGGTTCAAGACACGGAGGCCGCCACGGAGGTCAGCACAGCTAGGGACACCGGGAAGGGGGCGTCCGGAGCTGCTTCAGAGAGCGGGAGGAGGACGGAGTGGGCGTGTCTGAAGAGAGGGTCCGTGTTTGGGGCGATTCGTGGCCTTGTGTCTGTTACTGCAATGTTTTTAATATAAATTTAGTCATATTTAAACATTTACTGTATTTTCAGTCTTGACTTATGCAGCAGGCTTGTGGCCCGTGACTGCCAGGTGTGCTTTCACCGGAGTGTCCCGAGCATGTTCATGGCCAGCCAGGCAGAGCCACAAACTGCCCTCTTCCTTTTGAATGGCATTTGTGGAAACGCTGTCACCATCAGCAAAATCCTTGAAGTATTTTAAAATACATCCATGGCTTTATTTTCAAATGTCTCAGACTTCAGGGGTCCATGAGAGCTCAGCTTAGCCGGGAGAGGGAAAGTGGTGGGATTCGACCTGCAGATGTAACATTCCCCCGAACACGCCGGATAACCTCCTCAAACTGCGTATGGCAGCCAGAAAAAAATATGGGCAGAAACTTTGGCCCAACGTCTTTCAAAATCGCTATCCACTAAGGTCTTCATTAGCACGATTTTATATTCCGAATCATTGCAAGTCCAAATATTCAATATTTGAGCTCTTCTACAGTGTGAGGTTATTGAAACATCCCCTTCCTCGCGTGGTCATGAAAAATTGAGAGAGGCTGGAGGTCCCCAGAGAGGGACGGCAGCAGGAGGAGGGGGCCGGCGCGGCGCGGGTCGGAAGCTGCCCACCGAAGAGGCCCGGGATGGCCCAGGGCCATTAGCGCTGCAGAAAAGTAATTAATTATAAATGCACCCAGACAGAGAATCTATTATAGGGAACTCTACAAAATGCGAAGGGAGGATGGGGTCCTTAGAAAAACACAGTGTGTTACTGCTGGCGGGTGCGGATGAATCGGAACTTTTTTATTAAACTAATATCCCCTTTGATTAAAAAGTGAGCCATGTAAGCTTTAATAAGAATGATGAAGTTGGTAAAAATTCTCCTGAATTAGCTGAGTTAGGATTCTTTTTTTTTTTTTTTTTTCAAAAACTGTTCAACAGGAAAGCAGACCCAGGGAGAGCGGGAAAGTGCACCAGGCGAGGAAGCTGCCCAGATGCGAGGGTGCCACGCGAGGGGCGGGACTCGGGGAGCCTTGGCCACGGGCGGCCCAACCACCCGGCGCCCTGGGCCCCCTGTGTCCCCACGGGACAGACGTCCTCATGCAAGGCTCAGAGGCAGACGCTTGTCACCACGTGCCACAAATTAAATACTGAAAACGACATTTTAAAATTTCAATAAATAAGGAAAGACCCCAGGATTCCTCTGGGAGGACACGCGTGGGAGAGCCAGGCGCGGAGGCGGTGGGATTCCAGGGTAGCAGACAGTCAGCGATCAAGAGGGTTGTTGTGCTCTTTCGTTGTTTTATTTCCATCGCGTTTATTCTCGTCAGCAGGTGTTGGGCACGCCTACTAACCAGGTTCGTCCTGGGGCCTTGGGGCGCACCACATTGCCCCACCGCCTCCTCCCGGGTCCCCAGACCCCCATCCCCACGAGGCCACCTCCCTGTGACCCTCCGTTGCTCCTGTATCTGCTTCTTAACGTTTCTTAACTTGCAGATCTGTTTCGTCCTCAGGCCGAACTTACTGGTGAAGACTTCATTCAAGTGTAGATGGCTGAGGATTCCACGTCTGTGCCACGTCTGGATCCCAGTCGGGATTCAAGGCCACTGATGAGACATGGAATGGAAGAAACCAGCACAACCGGAGAAGAAGGGACTGGGACTGGGACCGGGGTGGGTCCGGGGGTGCTGAGCCTCCTGTCTGCTAAGCCCAGGGCCCAGCACAGAGTGCCCAAGGGCCAGGTCCGGAGCTCCAGGTGGGGCCACTGCAGGCCAGGTCCGGGGAACCCGGCGCAGTGGGAGTCCCCAGGATCTGGGAGGGAAGGGCATGGCGCCTTCCTGTCTTTGAGGAGGGCACAAGTGGCAGGGTCCGGAGGGTGTCGTGGTGAGGACTTGGCTTCGGAGAGTGCCTCAGGGAGAGGGCAGGGAGACCGAGAACAGACAGTGTCACCACGGGGAAGGAGGTGACCCTGGACCATGAGGCTAGCGCAGGGTGGGTAAGGCTGCCAGGACTCAGGGGTGGCACCTGCGTGATGTGAGGGCTCGGGGCAGCGGTGCGCGTAGTGCCTCGGTGCACAGAGAGAAGAAGGCTGCTGCTGTGGGGGGGAGCAGGCTGGGCGGGGGCCGGGATGAGGGGCTTCTCTGCAGGGACCTCGGGTGACAGGGCCTCCCAGGGCGGTGGACACAGAGAAACAGCTGCATCCCAGCCGCTCCTCAACACAGTGCGTGGAGGAAAGCCCAGGGCACAGGTCGGCCTGGCCGGCGGCTCCAGATGGGGGCTGCACTGGACGCTTCAAATCTCTGAGAGAAAGCAGAGACAGGAAAGAGGGGTGTAGGCGGAGACCCAGATCGACCCATCTTCCCCACTCAAGCCAGCAGAACTGGCACCACGTCACATCCTGCCGCAGCCCGGCACAGCGCGCTCCATGCGAGGAGCCCTTGGCATCCCGGTGGAACAACCCAAGGGCTCGAGAAGAATCTGGAATGGGCGTGTAGGGCAGCGCCCTGTGGCCTGGGTCACCCGGTGCCTTCCTAACCTGGCCTCGACCAGCCCAGGAGCAAGGTGACGTGGTCCTCGGTCCATCTGGGGGATAAAATGGGCCTTTCGCCACGTCCAGGGCGAATGAGTGTTATCTCGCTCTTTGAGGGATCCCGTGAGCCCACCGTGTGGCATCCCATTTGTCCCCACGGCCCGGGTGGCCTGTGCGTGGGAGCAACTTCCCAGCGCCCACGAGGAGCTCAGCGCCCGAGCAAGCTTGGTCCCTGGGGCGGGCCACAGAGCGAAGACCTGGGGGGCATGCGCTGTAACATACGAGCCATTGTCCCCCTACGAACACACGAAAGAAAGAACATTGTTCCACGAGGCAGCGCTCATCGGGTTTGTCCCAGAGACTCCGGGTCAAGTTTCCATCGGTCCATTTGATTTTCAGATCCTCCCTCCTCCCACTCCCGCAGCGCCCGGCGAGTCCACACTCGCGCCCATGTTGCGTGCGCGGCCCGGTCCTCCGGAGAGAGCAGCTCCAATGCGCCTTTCTTCTTGTTCTGTTGGCTGGGCCTCTGCGTTTTCGTGAACTCTGGCCCCCGCCATGGCAACTGCGGGCAATGCTGGCAGTGATTGGCAGGGTGAGAAAAGCCGCCGATCCGCATTTCAAACACTGGGGGAACAATGGGGCCGGGTGTGATTGAATTAATAAGGGCCGGGCTGTCAAAAGAGCACACATACTTTACATAAACCTGATTATCTTTGCATGGCAGAAATGGAATAAAAAACCCGGGAGGGGCTGAGTTGGCTTAGCCACCCCTCCGAAGGAGGAGGCTGTGCCCCCCACGCTGCCCACGCCGCTGTGGAGCGAGATGCGTCCACTGAGGGCCTGCCGCAGGGGCCTCTTCCCACCGTCCGGCTCCTTTGTGGGGTCGCTGCCGGTGGGGGCTTTAATAAATTTTAAAGTTTAAAGAGCACCAAGTGCACATTCCGATGCCCAGGGTGGGGCTGGTGGCCAGCGGCCTGCGCGACAGAACCACACCCCTGGCACGGCTGGGTCCTTCTCCTTCTGGGAGCTTGACCAAGAGTTGGGAACTGGCGGGGCAAAGGGCTGCACAGATCTCCCAAGAGGGTCCCAGGGGGACTCGGGACCTTGTGGGAGAAGCTAGGAGCCACATGGGGAAGTTCCCTGGGCAGACTGCCCTCCAGAGGGGACACCGGTACCTAATCCGGGCTTGTTGCTCACTGGCTAAGCTAGCGCTTCCCGTGTCACCCAGGACTCAGCCAGGGAGACCCACCGAGCTCGGCCCCGTGGCCGCCTGGCTCCTGGGGACAAACCTCTGCCTATTGCCAGTGATCCTGCACTGTGCCCCGGAGCACAGCGGGATCCAAGCTGCAGACATGGGAAATCCGGTGACAAATGGTAGAGGGGCCCGCTGCCAGTCCGGGTCCTGACTCCACGCACTCTGGCTTCTGTGGGGCCGGGAGCAGCCCACTCCGCTCCGGTGGGGGCAGCCCACAGGGCGCGCTGCCTTGGAGTGGCTGCCCTGTCCCGCCCCAGCAGGCTGGGTGTCGGGGAGGCCTGGATGGGGACACCCTCCCCCAGCCTGGAGGGCTCCAGCCTGCCCACCCTGAGCCTGTGGGTGGCGTTTGAGTGGTGAATCTCCAGGACACGAGCTGGGTCTAAAAATCATTGCTAAGACTAAGAGGCAGCACCCGCATTTTATCCTAAACGCACACGAGACAGAGCTGGGGTCAGGTGTCCTGGAAAGGCCTCTGCCCTGGGGAGTGGGTCCCAGGCCCCCAGGACAGGCCATGGGTCGGCTGCCAACCGGGCTGGGCCATGCCTCCTGCAGCACAGCTTCAGAGAGAGGCAGCTGTGCGTGCATGGGTGCGTGTGTTGTGTGTGCGTGTGTGTGTGCGCGTGTGCCTGTGGGAGAGAGACTCTGCCCTTTCACCGTCCCCAGTCAGGTCGAGGACAGGTGCAGCCCTGGCCCAGCCAACTGGTGGCTCTGTTTCACACCCCGCCCTAGGGCCCGAGCCCTCTTTTCTGGGTCTGCACCCCTAGGTCCCAGGCCAGCAGGATGGGCAGATGTGGAGGAGGAAGGAAGGACAGATGGATGGACGGAAGGGCCCCGTGTTCCATCTGTTTCAGAAGGGAGGCAGGGGGCCCTTTCTGAGGGGCCCAGTAGCTCTGTGTAGAAAAGCTGTTGTCCCTTACTCTGGTTCACCGAGGTTGGGACCCAGAGCCACCTCCCCACGGGCCCACACCTAATTCCCTGCTCCCACAGCTGAGAATCTGGGCACCCCCCCCCCCCCCCCGCCCCCAGCTCCCTTCCTGAGGACGACACGGTGACAAGGGTGACAGTGGGGCCCGAAGGAAAGAGGAGCTGGTGGCTTTTATTTACATCCAAGCCTCTTCCGGGTGGAGCCCCGCCCACGCGGCCCGAGAGGCCGTCCGTGTCACTGGCCAGGGGCTTCCTCGGCAGGAAGGGGTCGCTCTGCCGTTGTGAACGATTCCAGTCTGAAACCGTGAGGTGTAACTAGAATAACGTTTCAACTCGGGTAGCGGTTGCAGGATTTAAGTTCTACTTTAAAGTTGTACACTTTCTCAAACAAAGTGAGCCACGGGTTAGAATTGGCTGTGACACTGCCCTTCTGCGGAAGGGTGTCCCCAGATCCCACCCTCTGCTCCCACTAGAGACTGCAGCGGGGGCTCCAAGCGGGTGGGTTTCCTTGGTTCACGCCGGGATCCCTTCCTGAGTAAGGGTTAGCAGTATCCCGGAGCTCAGCGTTGGCCTGTCTGCCAGCGTCACTGTGGAAACAAGGTGCCCAGCGCATAGGACAGCAAGCTCCCAGGGACACACGGGCCCCCCGTTCCCATCAGACGGAGTGCCACTAGGGCTTTCCTGCTTCTACCTAGAGTTTGCAGAGTGACTTACAGGACTCACACCCCAGCAGCGTCACGTGGTGATGACGGACTTGGAGAGGAAGGCTTTGGGACAGCTTATCCTGCGGAGTCTGCTGGCTTCATTTCAGATAACGCAGGAGCCAGACACAGGTGACTTCCATGGGTGGGGGGGGATCCGTGTGAGGGCAGAGGTGGCCCAGAGAGCCGAGTCACTGCCCAGCCCACACACTGAAGTTACAGCGTTGCTTACACAGGGCAGCTCTTGTTGTCCCATACCAGACCTCCCCAGATTTGTTACATTTTGCTCAAACATTTTGATTTTAGGGACCATAACATATTTAAAAATAGATATTTCAAACTCTTTGTGAGCACATCTAGCTCCTCTGTAAGTGATCACCAGGTGGAATCCCTCGAGGCCTGGGGCACCTGGGGAGGTCACTATGCCGGCGCCCTGATCCCTGGCTTCTGGTCAGGCACACGAGTGGTCCTGGGCTTCCTCCTGCAGGGCTATCTGTTGGTTCGCCTTCAGCTGAAAGCCTGCACCAGTCAGGTGGGCCAGCTGCCTGGCTCCACCCCTCCCAGGCGCCCTGGGGCCCAGGGTGCCCACGGACTCCGCCGGGCCTGGCTTCCTGAAGCCCAGTGCTTGTCATGGCCCGTTCCTACCCGGGCTCAACTGTGACAGCAGGCTCTCACAGACACCCCTGCCACCCCCGCGGGTATCCCTGTCTCCTGCCTCCTGCTCGGCTGGTCTATTTTTTTTTTTTTTTTTTCTCCAAGACAGGGTCTTGTTACATTGCTAAGTTACTACTCAGGCCAGGGTAGAGCTTGTGATCCTCCTGCCTCAGCCTCCTAGAGTGCTGGGATTCCAGGGCTGCCCCCCGCCCCCAGCCTGGGCATAACATACGCTTACTTTTGGTGGTCCTGGGGATGGACCTGGGACCCCCAGCATGCCAGGCAATCTCTGCCTCTGAGTTGCACCACAGCCCGGTACTCAGTCTCCTTGAGTCCCCAAAAATCATCACCACATAGCCTTCTCCCTCTCCAGCTGGGCAAGGGAGCCGGGCATCACCGTGGCCTGGGCAGGACGCATCCTCCTGGGTGGCAGAGCTGAGGGATACCAGTGTGTGTGGAGGCCGCCAGCTGCAGGGCTGTTGCAGGTGAGTAGGAGCCTGTGTCGGTGAGTTACAACCTTTCCACATTCTTTACTTTGAAGGGCGTGGTCTCCACCAGCCTGGCTGGTACCTGTGGCTCCTGTACCACCAGGAGTAGTGGAGCCCGGGCTTTAGATTGGATGACAAGGCCTTCTGGGACCTGGAGGATGCTGCAGGGGCCAGGAGCGCCTGTGGCTTGTCCCGACCACCGGCTAGGGTGGGTCTGTGAATCTGCGGCCTCTCTGTCTCTCCGGAATAGTACGTATTTATTGTGGCACTGGGGGTGGAGCCCAGACCTTCACACTGAGCTACAGCCCAAGCTTGTTTTTATTTTTGTTTTTGAGATAGGGTCTTACTGAGTTGCCCAGACTGGGCTTTACTTTGCAGTCCTCCTGCCTCAGCCTCCTGGCGTGTTGGGATTAAGGCTCTGAGAATTCTTTTCCTTTCTTTTTTCCTCTTGAGACGAGGTCTCTTTCTCAGAACTCACTCTGTAGTCCAGGTGGCCTCAAACGCACAGCCATCCTCCTGCCTCGGCCTCCTGAGTCCTGGGGATGAAAGGCTGGCCCCGCCACGCCTGGCTTCTTGCTCTGGGCACTCTCCAGTCCAGCTTGCCCTTCCTTCCGAAGCCCCTCTGTCCCGTCCAGCAGCCCCGTGCCCGCGGCCTTTGTCTGTGCAGTAAGTGCCAAGCGGCCGCTGCAGCTGCGCAGGGTGGACACGCAAGGGTTAAGCGGTGTGCTGCCTGCAATTTCCCAATCAGCCTCGGGAAGCCTCGGGTCAGCTTTGCTCATAAACTCTGCACAAATATTTCTCTTTCTATCGGAGGGATTCTAATTCTGCACACAGACCGGGGCCACTCCGATTATTACACATTATTAAAAATTAATTTAAAAAATGGCCTGTTCTTGAGAAGTGTGGGAGAGGTGTGTGCCCAAGTTTGAAATTACGGTGTGAAGAAACTGAGAGCTCTGTCCCTGTCGGGGGACGAAAGGCCCTTCGCGGTGACAGTCGCGGCTGCTGATCCTGGTGATTCTGTCTCCTCCATGGTGATTTTCAAGTGATCACAGCACACGGTAAACGCAGTAGCACGAACATGCCTCCTTCCTGTGCTGGTCTCAGGTGTGTTGTGACTGCCGAGGCCTGGGTGAGCACCCAGGTGGCCAGCAGGGTGAAGCCTCCCTGCCCTGGATGTGAGCTGTGCCTGCATTGGGTTGACACCTCACGGCAGGAGACGACCCGTCATTTCCAAGAGCCCCCACCCCACACAGCTCCACTGCCACGGGCAGGAAGGATGGGCCACGTGGCAGCAACCCCCTCCACGTGGGGCCCCACGCTAGGTGTATTTGCTCCCTGGTGCCCAAATCGAAGGAAGGCACTTATTTTAGTAATAAAGGGAAGGGATTTATTCAAAGGTGGCTCCCCGGAGTTAAAGAGGCCTTGCCTGCTTTGAATCACCCTCTCCCTGGACACGCGTGTGCGAGGGTCTGGGGGAAGGGGGCACAGAGACAGGGCAGACAGGTGACGTTTGCTCTCTCTCTCCCAGCTGCCCACGGCTTGTCTCTCTCCAGGGAAGGACACGAGGCCACCTCCCGGGCTCTGCTGTCCCGGCTTCTGGGCTAACGAGATGCAGGGTATTGGTCATATGCTCAGCAGGAGGAAGTTTGAAGTCACTGATCTCTCCAAAAAAAAAAAAAAAAAAAAGTCTGCTGGAGTCCAGTTTTGCTGTGTGAGTTACCTCGGCACAGTGACCTTCCTCAGAAGGTGAGTCCCTGCCTTGTGGTGGGACAGAACACCTGACATCTGCAATCTCAGGGAGGAAAAGTGCAGTTCGGCTCGTGTTTCATTCACGGCGGCCAGCAACGGGGAAGCCCACGCGGAGGAGCCGCTGGGGACCAGCCGCGGAGGCGCTGCGACCGGAAGCCAGGCGAGGTCACACTGACCCCCATCTCTGAGGTCAGTGACAAAGTCAGACCGAGGCTGTAGCTGTGCCATGATAGTGCATTAATTCGTTATGAGTGGCTGGCCTGTTAATCATGAGCCAGCTGGAGTGGGCTAAGAAATACCTAGAGGACTAGTAAAGCTCGCGTCACAGTCTGTGTGGGCCACCGTGCTGTGAGGTATGACGGCCGGCCCCTTCCTCTCTGGCACTCTGCTCTGCGTCCTGGACACCATGAACTGAGCGACAAGCTCTACCACGCCTTCTGCCTTGATGCTTCTGCTGGTGCTTCAGCAGACCGTGGACCGAATTCTCTGAAAGCGCGAGCCAGATGGACCTTTCTTCCTTTAATGTCTGTGTCAGATGTTGTATCCCTGCCACAGGAAATTTGTTCCAGAGTAGAGTCGTTGCCGTGATGGCACCTGGCCACGTAATTCCAGTCATTTGGAACTCATTCGTGGGAGGTTGTTGGAAAACTTGGAGAAATGGTTCAGAGAAGCTTAGATTTCTACCAACAGAGCACAGTGGGTGGCAGTAATGGGAGCTCAGAAGGCCAGATGCCGATATAGGGGTGTGGACAGTAAGGGCCGGGCTTGTGATGCTGATATAGGAGTGTGGATAGCGAAGGTCAGGCAAATGAAATTTCAGATGGGAACGAGGACTTTGTTGAAAGAAAAGTGGACTAGAGGCTATGCATGTTACGTTCTGACCAAGACCTTGCTGTCGTCTTACCCATGTCCTAATGTTTGATATGAGGCCAAATCTAGAGGCCGTGAACTAATTAAACTGATGGAGAAAACTTCATGACAGCTCAGTAATAAGACCGTGGCTTGGGTACTACTAGCAGTTGTCAGTGAAATTTATAGTGAGAAGTGGGAGCAAAAAGAAGAATAGAAAAGGTAGAAAAACATACATTTCATGTGTAAAGTTGAAAACAGAGGTGATGTGGCAGCTGAAGGGATTGGCACCATTTAGCAGAAACAAAGCGCTTTGTGCAGGGCCAAGAAGAAAGACGCCTGTCGGACATCTCACCAATAGGCAGGACCCGACCTACGTTAGGCTAGAAGTGTGAAAGTGTAAACCTGAGAAGAGCGCCCGGGGACCCTTGCTCAGGAACGGGGTTGGTCACACAGTGTCTTAGCTACTTTTCCATTGCTGTGACTCAATACCCGACATCCACAAATTTAGGAAAGAAAAGGTTTATTTTCGCTCACAGTTTCAGAAGGTCACAGTCCAGTCACGGGCGCCAGGCAGCAGTGGAAGAACATGGCACAGGCAGAGGTGGAGGCGGCTCCTCACGGCATCACACACGGGAAGCCGAGTCAAGGTGAGTTGAGACTCGTCCTCCAAGGAAGGCAGGAAGCAGCTTTATGTCCTTCCAGGTCTCATCCCAGTGATCAGCCCCTGCTGGATCCAGGTGTGGAAGGTGTGGTCAGCCCCCACTACACTCCTGTAATCCAATTTATGTGCCTGTGATCCACCCCTCCAGACTAGGCCCCAATCTCCCAACAGCGCATGGTCCCATAGACAGTCTGTAACATTCACACACATGAGACTTTTGGGGACATTCCAGATCCACACCACGACACACAGGATTTGTCTTATCATACTCAGCTAGTCAGAGGCTACTACTGTCCTGGTCCAAGGGGGCCTGGCTAGGGCTTCCGCTTAGAGCAGAACTCGTGTTGGCCATGTGGCTTTGGGTTTACCAAGAATGTAGAATGTAAGATCATGGAGCCGGGGAGGAGTCCTCCCAGATTTCAAAGGAAGGTTTGGGAGACCAGGCAAAGGGCAGTGCGTGATGCTGTGGGAACGAAACCACAGGCACAGTAGGGACATCGGGAATTGGAGACGCCGGGAATGCGGGGCGTCTATCAAGAGAATCTGCAGGAGAGCTAAGCCAGTCCAAGAGAGAAGCCACAGGTGTAAGAGGGGGGCCTATGCTCTCCAGAACTCACAAATTATCTCCAGGTGCCCTGGGTGCCAGGCACAGAGATACATGATTCCATTTGCCCTGCTGGGTTTCTGTCTTGCTTTGGTCTGATTCTTTCTCTCTCCTCTTCCTCACAGCTAAGGGTTTGGAGTCTCGGAAGAGACTGACTTGGACTTCTGAGAAAATACAGGGCCTGCTGAGGCCTTGGAGAGGGTTTCGCTGCCTTCTCCGTTGTACAGAAGGTGGCTGTATCAGGTGAGGAGGGATCATGAATTTGCCGTTGTGTTTACTTGGAGATGAAGCGTGGTTTAAGGAGACGTATCTGGGTAGCATGTTAACAGGGGTGGATTACGACTGCTAGTCACACGTCATCCTGACTGGATTAAGAACTTTCAGAGGATTAGCTACGTTCTGCTAGGCTGTCTAGGTGGGTCAGGGAGGCGGGATTTGGGGTGTGTAGCTGGTGTACCTGGCCCTGGCCCTTCCTGTCCAGCGCTGCCCCCTGATCTCTGCGTCTGGACGCCAGGAAGCACAGCTTTCCTCTGCCTCACCCACAGCGCTCCTCCCTGAAGCTGTAGCTGACGCCTTTCGCATCCCAGAAACAGAAGTGACTGAGAACTGGACAAACATTGTCTCGTCGGCTGTTCCTTTTCTGAAGCATCATTGAATTTTTTTTTTAATTTTTGAATCCTGTTAACCTTCTAGAGTATAACTTTCAGACTGTAAATTGAATTATTTATAGCGTTTATTATTTGAATGACACACACAAAAAAGGAAAAAAAGGTCTAATTTGGAACTTAGATTTTTTAGGCTTTGTCCTCTTGCAAGGACTGCGTTTAGTGGGAGTCCACATGTATGTGTCTGGAGACAGAGCCTGGGGGAGTGCTGGGCCTTGGGAATGCCCAAGGACAGTGTTGGGGGCGCGAGGGGGCTTCCTCGACCCTGCTCTCGTTCCCAGTGACATATTAGCCCTTGAAATCCCTTCCTCAACTTCTACAGTCTATCCAGCACTTTTCCCAGTCGGCAGCACACTCGGGGCACTGGGAGGGGAGGCGGGTGGTCACGGTGCTGGGTGGGCTGGCCTTTGCTCCCTGAGGGGTCTCAGCTATTGCTGCTGGTCACTGCTTTAGCTCTGTAGCAAACTCCCGGCTCCTAGAGGGGTCTGGGCCCTGGTGTTCCCCTTGTTTACCCTATTTGCTACGGAGAGGGGCCGGGTGGCCTCCAGGCTCCCATCCAGAGGGGAAATAGACCAAAGGTGATGGCCCCGCCCTGGCTGGGGCACGTTAGCTGGTGTCCCGTGGCCTCTTTCTACCTTCTGGCTCGTTCCCGGCAGGAGCTACGTGGAACTGGGCGTGGGAGTGGTGCTCCTGCCTCTGTCGTCACTGCAAGCCTTCCACCGTCTTCAGGACCTTGAGCCTCACGGCTCCCAGAGCCTGGACACACCGGGCTCCCTCTAGACCAGGTGGTCTGGCTCTTTGGCCTCAGTAGGAAGAATGCTGTGTGCTAAGTGCCCCTGGTCACGGCCCACGATTAGCACAGGGCAGCTGTCCCTTGAGGGGACTCGTGTGTTCCACTTGGACCTAGAAATGTGAATTGGGCCCCGAAGTGAGTTCAGTTGTCTGCCCAAGCCTGGTGTGCACCAGGTGAGCACAGGCAACCTCGGTGCTTGGGACAGGCTGCTGTGCAGAAGGCCAGAGGCATGGCCGCCCCAGGAGCGGGGCGGCCGCTGAGGTTCTCAACGGACACTGCTTTCCAGGGCGTCCAGGGTGGAAGTCACGGCCACCCTCCCCCCATGAGGGCCCTGTTGTGGCGCTGCTGGGCAGCCCCTTCCAGCCACAGCTGCTCTGTGTCAGGGCCTCTGGGGTCTACCTGGAGGCTGCCCCTCATGCAGGTCTCCCTTCGCATCCTGGGCTCCCTGCTCCTTTCTGTGCTGGAGAGTGGCCGTGGAGGGGAGAGGAGGTGATCTGCAGCACTGGACCTGCTCTCCAGGCCGCTGGCTCCAAACGGCCCCACTCTGTGTGGGTCTGAGCAGCCCCGTTGGACCCCATCCTCCCCGGTGTGAATGAGTGTCCCTGGGTCCTTGCTCCCTTCTGAGGCAGGACACCCCGAAGCTTGTGACGCGGCCATCGACCCTGTCCCCCTGTGCGGCGTGGCTCAGCTATTCCATCCTGCCACCCGGCAGTGGCAGGACACTGTCCTCGGGTCCCAAACAACCTTTACGCGGCTTCCTGCGGTACTGTGCAAGTCCCTCGCCCCAGATCTGCCACAAGCCCTGGCCAGGCTCCAGGGTAGGGACTCAGGGCTTAGCTTGGACCGTGTGGACATTCGGATTCTAGGATCAGAGCGTTCCTGGCCCATCCCAGGTGAGAAAGGTAGAGGGTGGCCCACCACAGTGAGGGCCTGTGCGGGAGCCAGGGGCCCACCTAGATCCGGGAGCAAAGAGACACAGAGATTGGGTCCCACTGTTGCCTTTGAAGTGCCCCTCCAGGGGGCGCTGCTGGGGTGCACATCTTAAAGCCTTCATACCTCCCAACAGAGCCACCTTGGCCTCCTGCTAGTCAGGCACTTGGGCCTCTGGGGACACACAGCACTCCCCAGGGTGAGCGTCCCTTGCCCCGGTGTGAGACAGGTCTGCTGTTTTTTCATGGGGTGCTGGTGACTGCCTGAGAACTGGGCTAGCCTCTGGGTGTTGGCGCTTGGAGATGCCTGTTGGAAAGGCTGAAGTGTGTTCTCCAGGCCTTCGCCAGCGCCCCTGTCCTCCAGGGCTCTGTGCCCTCCCAGCCTCCCTGTCCTCTGGGGCCTCCTGGTCTCCTTGGACCTCCCCGATCTCCCGTGAGGGCCGCTGCCCTGGCCGCGGCCGCGGGTCTAGGTTTGTCTTCTGAGGTCTGCACTGTGCGCAGCTCGCGCAGGAGACAGAGTGCCACATTGGCAGCAGGCCGCCATGGAGTGCCACATTGGCAGCAGGCCGCCATGGAGTGCCACATTGGCAGCAGGCCGCCATGGAGTGCCCTGGCTCCCACCTCCATCCCCCGAGAGTGGGCCGTCTTCTTGCCTGAAGTTCTGGTCATCCCCGGGGCTGCCCTCAACTCCCAGGGGCCCCCGTGTCCACCCACGCCCTGGGTTTCTGCAGCATGGTGGGAGCTGCCCAGGCTGGCCGGCTTCTTCAGGGTTAATTCTGCACAGTTCCTGGCAGCGAGCAGACCACACCAGCCGCTGGTTTGTAGGATGAATCTTCAATGTGGAGCCCACGGATGCCCACTGGTTGTGGCCCATAAATAAGACCAGTCCTGACGTTTATGGTTGTAGCGAGTAATTATGACCTGCAGGCCTGACCTCTCTGCTCGGCTGAGGGCCCCGGCAGGGCCCCTGCGTGGCGGAGCCACCACTTCCAGCTCTTTCAGGGGTGCTGCTGCCCACTGAGGGTGGAGCAAGGGCTCCTCTGCAGAGCGCCCGGGCTGGGGGCATCGGGGTCCGCTGTGGGCCCACTGACAATGTCTCCCTTATTCAGGCCAATGTGTAGGAGCAGGAGGGGAAGGACAGGGCAGAGTTAGCCTGTGAGTGTGGGGGTGCTGCAAAGGCTGAGAGCCCAGCGGAGTCAGGGTGAACCCCAGGAGCAAGGCAGTCCCGAGGGGAGCCAGAGGGTGAAGGCACAGCTGCGTCCTGGCATGCTAACCGTCCAAGCAAGTGGGGCGAAACCTGGAGGCTTTGTCTTGGGAAATATTGACGCCCTAACCACAGAGCTTAGCAGAGGAGCAGGCGCCCTTCTGTGCTGAGCAGCGGAGGAGCTCCGCGTCCCCACCCTCCCTTCGGCTCCTCCCGTGCCGTCTCCCTGTCCCTGCTTTCCCAGCTCCAGCCACTCTGCCCCGGTGATCCCGTGAAATGCACTGGCTCCCAACTCCATCCCCATCATTCCTACAGCCCCAGTGTCACAGGAGACTTAGAACTAGATTGCGGAAGTCACTTCCTGTCACCGGGACCCGCACCCAGCACCCACAGCTTTCATGGGAGAGGGCTGTTTTAGTTCAGCTGCAGACGTCTCCGTCCATGCATGGCTGGCTGGCAATGGTGGAAGGGCCTGGCGTGGACGACAGCTGCTCGTAGCTTGGGGGCCAGGAAGGAGAGAGAAGCGAGGGGCAGGGAAGGCGCGCCTGCAGGCCCACCCCGTGCCCAGCGCCTTGGGACCGCCTGCCTCCCAGCAGCGTGGGCTCACCCACGGGTGCATCTGCCCATGAGCACGGGCCCGCACGATTGGTCACTTCCACACAAGGGAGGCCCGGGGACACTTTGGATCTAAACCCTGACAGAGATGGAAAGACAGGAAGTCCGCCCTCGGTGAAGGGCTGACCTGAGACGCCTAAGTCACAGGCTGGCCGCCCTCAGCTGCCCGGCTAACTCCCAACAGCTGCATTCCCGGTGTCATCACCGAGCCCCACCAGGCACCGTCCTGACGTTGGGGGAAGGGTGAGATGGGCACCCATGGACAGAGAAGAAAGCAGAGAGCCAAACCTGGGTGACCAGCTGAGGCTGGAGTGTGGAGGGGGCAGGGGCAGCGAGGCTCTGACCACTGATCCAGTCCTTCCGGAAGCCAGTCCTGCTATCTCTGAGACCAGCCCCTGTGTGACCCTGAGTATCCCTATTGGTACTTGGGGACACTTGTGGGGTGGGAGACAGAGAAGGCTACTTCCGAGGACCCAGGAGCCCTCACCTGCTGAGAGGGGACAGGTGGCAGCTCAGCGTTTCGGGATCCCTGCTTGACTTCGTCCTAGCTCTGGGTGCAGGTGAAGGTGGGGGCTTGGGAAGGAGACTGGGACATCGACATCTGAATATCAAGGGCACAGGATGGTGCCAGGTGGGCGTGGCCTTGCCCTTCTCAGCCAGACCACATTCTGCACATCACGGGGGCAGACGTGCGGCATTCATGTGACATTATAAACTGTACCTCAAAACGCCGAGTGCTAGCAGTCAGTGCTGCCTACCTGGGGCGTACTTTTTTCCAGGGTGCAGATGAGAGGTGAAGCTGTTTACAGAGCTTCTAACGTGCACATTAGAAAGCGAAAAGGAACAGTAACACGTTTGAGCCAGGGGCTGGACGAATGGCCTGGCAAGTGCAAGGCCCTGATTTTGATTCCCCAGCACCACATAAAGCTGGGTGTGGTGGCGTACACCTGTAACCCCAGTACTGAGGAGGCTGAGGCAGGCGATTGTCCTGAGGCCAAGGCCAGCCTGGGCTACACCAGTGAGTTCAGGACCAGCCAGGGCTGCAGAGCAAGACCCTGTCTCAAAGAAAGAAAAACAAGGAAAGGAAGGTTCGAGCGAGGCCACAGGTGGACGCACACACTGCCACTGCCCTCTTTTCCTCTCGAGTGTCAGTGGGCTGGTGACATTTTATGTCATGTGAATTTTTCTACCAAAGTAAAATTAAATTTGCACTATCTTGAGGCCAACTCAGCACCACAGGACAGTGCGAGCAGGCCGAGAATTAGCACACACATGGACACACAGATGTGGAGGGTGACAGTCAGGAAGGAGGTGGGGACGGCGGCTCGGGAGGCATCGTGGGACGGCCCCGCTGTGGCTCGGTGGCTAGCCCCTCCTGGGGAACTGGGCCAGTCGCTCCCTAGGCCTACACTCTCCACGTGACATGGAATAGCATCAGTCCTCCTTGCGGGGCCAGGGAGTGGCTGGGGAGCTGTGCGTCCAGCTGGAGCAAAGCAGGTGTCCATGGCTCTACTGCCACGGTTTAAACTGGGCTGGTCGCACCGTGTGTCACAACTCGAGCCAGGCAGCCATGTGATGTCATCGCTGTTAGCGTGTGGATTGGTCGCTGGTCCCCTGTAGAGACACAACATGACTGTGGGTTGGCAGTGCTAGTGACTGGTGCTGGCTTTTGAATCCTGTGTCATCAGGACTCTGTTTTGACTTACTTCCCCAACTCCTTAAAACCGTGAACACCACACTCAGCCCGGGAGCTCTGTAGACACAGGCAGTGGTCACCACACTCAGGCCGGGAGCTCTGTAGACACAGGC
>PVKB01006269.1:0-67990 GCA_004027205.1 Ctenodactylus gundi | reverse complement strand
CCCCCCCCCCCCCCCCTCCCCGGGGCTGGAAGACAGGCCTGGCTCACACGCAGCGCTGCTTTGAGCCTGAATAAAACAGTGGGAGACGCAGAACGCCCTTCTCCCTGGAGTGAGTGGTCGCGGCCGGCTGAGTCCGTGGTCCCCTCTTGGCCCCGTGTGGAGGCCTCCTGGACCCCGGCTATGGGTTTCCGTGGCCAATCGGCGCTTTTCCTGTTTATTGTGATGTATTGTCCCATTGCTGGCGGCCGCCCGCGCTCCAGAGAAATTTCCCACGAGGGGGACAGGAAGGGAACCTATGGCATCAGACTTCCTGAGATTGAGTCGGGAGGCGGGAGGGACCGGCCTGTCCCCGGGTCCTTTGTGCCGAGGCCCTAGTGACCCAGGAGGACGCTTCCTCCCCACCCGGCCCCGGCCTGGGAACCCTCCTTATCGGCGCCCAGGTTATGTCATTTCTTTTCACGTTTCATGTTTATTGTCTTTAGAGCCATGCTGTGGGAATGTTCTCGTCAGGCGCGACAGTGGGGAGCCCCGGTGAAATCACACAGTCCTGGGCGCAGGCGGCCAAGCCACCTCTCTACTGAGCTATTTATTAATGAGAAGCCAGATCGCAGGTGTGTTTTCCGGGACCCTGCACGTGCCTCCTAGGAAACTCCGAGAGCTCACCCTGTGGGAGGCGCCGGGGACCAGAGTAGAGAGCTGTGTCTGCTTCTCTCCTGCCAGGAGAGCGATAAGGATCCAGCCCAGGCCTTCACACGGAGCTACCTCCCCCGGAGTATTTTATTTTTGAGTTTGAGACAGGCTCAGTTGCCCAGACCTGGCTCGAAGTTGGTGATCTTCCTGCCTCGGCCTCCCAGAGTGCTGGGATCCTGGGCCCGTGCTACTAGGCCCAGCTGCTGCCCTTCTTCCGTTCCTCCTTCCCTATCCTCCTCTCCTCTCTCCTCCTCCCCTCCGTCCTCTCTGTCCTCAAGTCAGCATTAGGGCCACTGTCTCCCGTGCTCCGACCCCTGCCCGCCCTCCCTCTCTTCAGCTCAAGTCTGAAATAACTCTGGACACAACCCTTTGAGACAACACAAGTGGCTACCACGACTGATGTGCTTGTGTCATCGAAATCGAAATTATCATTTTATCTTATAGTACATTGGCCTTCTTAGAACTAAATTATTGTGAAAAAATAATCTCTATCACAGTGTAGTAGTAGATAACAGTCTAAAAGCAAAGCATCAGGCACCATCCTTTGAAAGCGGTTCTTAATTTACACTTTAAAATCTTGTTTCTCCCCAGAGCTCTGATCAATTAGAAAACTTCCCGGAGGAGGCAGAGGACAGATGAACACGTTTCCAAGCACGGCTGAGGTCCCGCCGAGGCCCAGCCTGGTACACACTTGAGAACCCCCTGCCTCTGCGTTTTTCCCTAGCGCAGAAGATTTCGGAGGTGATAGAGGGAGAATGGGTCAATTTTCCTTTCTCTTCGTGACACTGAGAATTAAATCCAGGACTTGACTTTGCCCTGAGTTATAACTGCAGTCCATTCCGTCTCTTTTTTCTACTTTGAGACAGAATCTCAAATTGCCCAGGGTGGGCTCAAACTCACGACCCTCTTGCCCCAGCTTCCCACAGCACTGGGATGGCAGGCATGTGCCACCGTGCCCAGCTAAAAGGTGAACTTTATGGAAGTTTCACTGAGAAACTCAGTCTCTGGTGATGAATCTTCAGGGAGGAAACTCAATTTCTGTCTCACGAACTGTGCAGCAAGATTCATTTCCACCCCCGGAGACTCAATGACCAATGTATCGATCTCACGAGTGAAGGAATGATCTTGTCCAGGTGCAAAGCCAAATGTCGTTCGTCTGCGCTAGTGATAAGCTGCGCTCACAGGGGTGGACTGAGATGCTAGAAACCATTACCAGAGCCACTTCCAGGATGAGGGATTCAGGCTCAGGCCACCAAGAGCTTGCTTGGCTAGACCTCTAGCAATGCTGTGAAGTTCAAGCAAGGGTACTGTCACCTTGGCAGTACTAACATTCTAACATTAAGGCTGGGAAAATGCTGAGAGATATCAGCATGGACTGGACATGCAGGTCACAATCTCAGGTTGTGATGGGTTACATTTAGCTATGGAACCAGAGAAGCACATGGATAAATCTATCCAGAAGGTCCCTGGTCCCCAAGACCTGTGGGAGGGGAGGTTGGTGTGAACCACCAGGATGTAGATGTTAGAAACCCAAGAACATTAGAATTCACTCAGAAGAAGAAGAAAATCTGTGGACCAAGGAAAAGCCCTCTGGAAAACCAACTTTCAGAGTAGAAAGAGAGGTTATGCAAAAGGCAACGCAACACTCCCCCCACCCCCCACCAAAAAAAAAAAAAAACAAGCAGACGTAGAACAGGGTCATGGGGAACCATTCAATGAATCCTTGGAAACGTGAGTTTAGGAAGCCGGTTGTCATGGAGAAAAGCATCTTTGGCCTGGAAACACAGCCAGAATGGATCAACTCTTGCTAGAGGAGTACGTGTGGTGCGGGTGGGTCTGCCGTATTTTCCATCAACAGTTTCTCTAAATTGCACTATGAGAAGGAGATAAAAACACCAGAATGAGTGTTGCTCTTTACTGACCCCTGTGGTTTTGAGAATCATTTGCAAGTTCGTTTCTTTATAATTTAAGGTCATATTTACAAAATTATAATGTAATGTAAAAATGTGTTTGCTCAGGATTAACTTGTCCTAATATTTGAAGTAAAACTAATACTATGAGAAAAATGATGGTGGCACTGAATTGACATATTGGGTTCCCAAAATGCCCTACATGGGAAAAACTACCAGGCTTTCAGAGACTCTGTTTTTGTTAAAAAATAGAAAGAAAATCTTTCTGAGCCCCAAGGAGATACAGAAGGTTGTCACACACTCCGTCTTCACTGGGAATCACCTCACAAGGGCAGCAGGGTGACAGGTGACCTCCAAGGGGAGCATTTATGAGCCAGGTCCATGGATGCTGCCAATGGATGAATTTGTTTGTTTGTTTGTTTTTAGGTAGCTTTTCCTCTGCCTACATTATGACTTAATTAAGGAAGAAGATGCTGCCAACAGATGTAAGAAAAAACTGTTTTACCTTGACTAAGAAGTAAATGTGTTAAAAACAAACAGCAGTCTTTGGACTGAAGGCTTCTTTGGAGCTTAAGAATCCACCTGTAACTGACTGACAAAACAAAAAATAATTAACATATTCACGCTCATGCTTGATGTTTAGCCAAGACTGTTTTAAATGAATAATTACAGAGGTTCCAGAAGATAAAGGCCAAAAAGTGTTCATATGGACTCTGGCAATAAAGATATCTGTGGGACCTGTGAAGTTTCTGGAAATTGGTAGGAAAACGCTGGGGAGGAGGGAGGGGAGAGAGGGAGGGAAAGGCTTTGTCATTTGGATCACTTTGAATTAGTTGTCTGAAAGGAGAGAGAAAGCTCAAAAGGGGAGCTGAGGTGGGGGCAGAGTTCTGCTTTCTTTATTTCAGGAAATTACTCAAGATGCATAGAAGCCCTAGGAGAAGAGAGAGAAAGAGAGACAGAAGAGAGAAAGAGAAACAGACAGAGAGAGAGAGACAGAAAGAGAGAGAGAGAGAGAGAGAGAGAGAGAGAGAGAGAGAGAGAGGAGGAAAAAGAGGAAGAGGAGAAGGAGGAGGACGCAGAGGTATAGATGGGATGGCTGATCAACTACAAAAATTTGTCACACAGTTCCAGAAGCTCCAAAATCAAAGTTGATTCCAGGACTGATGAGACGGGGTTTATTTGTTTGTTCGTTTGGTCCACAAACGAATCACCTTCTTGCTCTCCTCCCCCTGAGAAAGGGCAACATTACTCTCTGAAGTTTATTTTATAGAGATTTTATAATCCCATTCTTGAGAGTGGAGCCCTCACGATTGATTATCTACCAAAGTGCCATCTTCAAAGACGATCACATGTGTAGTTAAGGTTTCAAACATGAAGTTGGGACAAAAAAATTCATTATACCTTTTTCCTCTCTCTTCACGGCCTTTACACATGCAGAATATATTAGTTACATCTCAAGAGCCCCCACATTCCAAGCTCACACCAGTATCAATTCTAAAATCATTCTAAATCATTTAAAGGTCATCTAATCCTGACAAGGTATGACTCGTCCTCAGTCAAGGTGTTCCACAGCTGTGAACCAGTAAAACCAAGCAAGCTATGAGCTCCCAGAGCCTGGGGTGGGACAGGCATAGGATAGAGCTATCCACCCTAGAAGGAAAAGGAGCCACGCATGTTCCGCCCACAGGCAGCATGAGTCCTTAAAGTTCAAGAAGAGTCCTCTTCGGCTCAAGGCTCTGGTTTCCAGTCCCCCTGGGGCTGCATGTCACTCCCACAGGTTGAGGACAACAGCCCTGGACAGCTTCTTGCAGGCTGGGTGGTGTGCTTCTTTGATTTTTCAGGTGGTGGTCGCCACGTCCTCCTAGGTCCCAGGTCCTAGCTCAGAGACGCCATTTCTTGCCAGATCCTCTTGTGGTGGGAGGTAGAAAGGGTCAACTTGCTAAGGCCCCAGGAGAGAGAGGAAGCGTGGAGGGGTGCACAATCTATCCCCCTTGTCCTCTGTTCCTTGCTGTAAAAGTCCCTAACACTCCTGTTACATGAGGAGATGATGACTGCAGGCAAACGGGCCCTTCCTGGAGCTCGCTTTGAATAACTTCTTTATTTTGTTTTCACGTACAATGGAGAAAAGTACAGGAAAGAAAAGAGGCTCTAAACCAATTCCTAATCACATACCAGAGGCCCTACTTCCAAGTCCCACCATACTGGGGAAGAGGATTTCAACCTACGAATTGAGGAAGGGGTGCAGACAATGGCTGAGCCGGGTCACATGAGCAAAGACAAGCCTCGTCTCTCATTGCTCCTCCCACGTGACCCCCCTTAATTCGCCAGCCCGGTGAGACTGTTCTCTCTCCAGCTGGTTTTCTCACTTGAGTTGCAAAGGTCATGACCTCCAGGTTGTCCCCTCCTGAAACTAAGACTAAGTCTCCATTAACTCACGAAGGAAGAGCTCATTGACGGTGGAGAATTGAGGGGCTTCCCTTGGGTCCGTCTTCCTCACTTCCCTGTTGCGGTTGCCATCGAAGTTGTCCCACATTTGATCCGAGGGGTTTTCTGTGGCCAAGAAAATTTAGACTACTCGATGGAATCAAAAATTAACACTGCTATGGTGAATCCTAAATACCTAGAGCATGTTTGTTAAGATAAGAAGATTTGGAGTCAGAGAGGCTTAAGTTTTAGGTTCTGTCAAGTGAAAGTTCTTTCCCTGGAACCCAGCACAGTGCCTAGTGTGTGTAGGGCGTTTCCTATAGCAAGTTGTGGTTAGTAGTTCACGTGCTGAATGAGGGAGATGGAGGTAGGCTGCTCTTTATATTAGCTTACAATTTTTGCTACAGGTATTTTCCTGTTCAGTCAGCAGATGTGGCCATGCCAGTCTCACGCACATGGTCAAACACTGCTGACGCCCTTCCTTCATTCCCAAAGGCTAAGACTTCATTTCCAATGTTCTGAGAACTACTGAGGGAGAGCAGCCATTCCTATGAGCCTCTGAGGGTTCTGACACCACAGGAGGATATTCCATCTTGAAGGACTTTTTTTTTCACACCAGGGTTTATGAAAGTGACCATAATCCTTTGAACTGGTACACAAAAACGTGATGGCTCTCGCTCCAGGATCAAAAGAGGCTGAAAGCAGATGGAAGCAAAGCTTTGAATCAATCAAATCTTTATGCAAATTTACCAAAAGCTTTAAATACTCAGTAAGCGTTTGAGGTTAGGGTCCAATTGCTGAGTTGGCTCAGGCTGTGTTATGATTCCCTTCCCAGGACCGAGATGAGCTCTTCCAAATTCACTGTAACTCTTCTCTTCCATCTTCTCAGGATTCATGGGCCTTCCTTCTTCTTCCCCACCGCGTGATGTAGCCAGCCTCTTCTTTGGTCGTTGATCCAACGGCCACTGTCTCCTGGCTGGGACAGCTCCCTGGGACTGATCCTGTGTACACGTCTTAGTATCTTTCTTTCTAGGTCCAGCTCTGGTCCCACGAAAAGTGCGCAACAATTTAACTCAAAAGATTTGCACACATGCGTGTGTGTGTGTGTGTGTGTGTGTGTGTGTGTGTGTGTGTGTGTTTGTGTGTGCTTTATTGGATTCTTATCACGGGTGGTACTGTTCTGATATTTATGACTTTATTTTATTTTAGCAAGGAGCTTCAAACAATACGGGCAATTGGAACGAGAAACAAGAAACCTGAGCTTATTAATTGTACTGTTTTTTGATCATCTGGATTGTTTAAGTGATACAGCAATATCCTAATATTTCCTCCCTTATTCATAGTACTTCTGATCTCAAATTTATTTCAAGATTTTTTCAAGTATCTATTTTAGAATATTAGTAAGTACATAAGAAGTTGGTCTGTGCCCCATACCATACACTGGATTTGAGATTTCTGCCAGTTGTGTGTTAATTTGAGGCTCCCTTCTATGTGAAGGAAGCGTTGGTATGATATAGTCATATGCATTGAGGTAGGCAGGGTTCTGAATGACACACGATACAAACACAAGGTTGTATTTTTGAAAGGAATCATTTCACAGCATTCTACAAAGGTGAGCAAACCCAGTAGGGGAGCAGGAAATTCACCTGAGGAATCGAGTGTCACAGGTATTTTGTCTCCTAGTAGTTGAGGACAATGGCTGCCCTACATACATTATTAACATACATTCATGTACCAAGTTTGGGGTGGCCACTGGCCTGCCCGGCTCTATTGCGGGAGCATCCTATTACCAAGAAGGAGTCGTAATGTACAGAAGGTGTATGCGCTATGCAACTGCAACAAAAATTGTAACTAAGACAGTGTTGGGGAAGAACGAAGGAATAGAAATGACTGACAAGGTAGCAGTAACTATCTTCTAGCAAAATGAACATGGAACATAGTACGTTGTGATAAGGTTATTTTTTTCAGTATTGAGAACTGAACCCAGGGCCTTGGCACAGAGTTACCCTTTCTTCTTTAATGATAGGGTCTCACTGAGTCACTAAACTGCCCAGGCTTAGTTCTAACTTCAGATCCTCCTACCCCAGCCTCCCAAAGTGCTGAGATTATAGGTACGAGCCACTGCTCCTGGCTAATAGAGCTAACTCATATCATTTGACAGCACCTTTATTCAGATTCAGCCGAGAAAATACAACCCGGTTTGTGTCGAGAAGGCTCATTTCCACCCCAGCAAAGATGGAGACATCTGCAATAGAAAAATAAGTGGCTTGTGCACAGTCCATGAACTTGACCCTTGGCGAGCATCTTCTACTTGCCCCCAGCTGGAGAGCAAGGGCGGAGCACACAGTGACACAACTTCCGGCTGCACCCAGGGAGCGGGAGAGGGCAGCTCCACGGCGATGTTGTTCTTTGGTTCGATCATAAGATCATTTGTTTTCCATTGCGCAAAGTAACAGCCTTGCGCTTAACCATTTAACCAGCCAAGGCTAAAGCAATTAGGCTCATCTCTCTCTCTCTCTCTCTCTCTCTCTCTCTCCATGTGCTGGAAGAGACGACAGCTGGATGAACCCCAGCCGCCTGCGGTGATGGGAATGTAGCTCCAGCTGACTGCAGGTATTTTTACAGTTGTCTCTCCTCTATTTGGAACTCTACAAACAAATACAATTTGGCCTTGCAGATTTTTTTTTTTTAAATTTATCCTTCAGTAGAAATGATGCCAGTTGATTCTGTCTCTTGCACTCTACTAATTAATCCACTTCCTTCCCTGGATTTTAGCACCTTTAACTAACATTACAGACGCAACCCCTGAAGATTTCTTATTACTTTCTAAACCTTCAAATTTGCCTAGAAATCTCTCCACTGTCTAGCTGATGAGTTTCCTTAAAGGATTGTCTGCTTTTTACCCTAATTTTATTTTCTTCCTGGAAGTGATTGAGGGGATGAAGGGTCCTTGAGATATGGGAAGGATATTAACCACATAAAATGGGAGCTGAGCTATGAATTTAGAGAGAAAAATTGTGAAACATGGATAGATGCCAGTAAGAGGCCATCACAGGAAGTCGGGTAATTGCAACTCTGGGCTCCGTTTCTTTCCTTCGCTCTCTTCTTAAGAGAACTTTTCCTCTCGTGAAAGGAAATTGCTCCCAGTTTTTACTTATTAGTTGAGTAGGTTTTTTTTTTTTTTTTTTCTTGCTGAAGGTCAAATACTGAGCCTATTCACTCCTCACCATCTCTTCGCTCAGAAATCAAAAGAATATAGTTAGGAGGGAAATCGATTTACTGTGTTGACGTGATAGTGGATACTGGTCTAGTGAAGTGTGGATGTCACCTTGTTACTATTCATATTCTCTTTTGAGCCGAGGCTTTAAGGCAACGTTGTCACACATTGGATAGAAACCTTTTTCTTTGATTGAGCAGATTAGTGGTTTATGGGTGTCACGATGTTGTAACTGTTCTCCATAGCCTATCCACAAGCGACACTCAGAGTGGAGGCACAGGGGCGAGCCGAGCTGCAGCTGGACAAAGGCACAGGTGAGGAGCTTTCCACGGGTTCTTCCAGGGACAGCCCAGGTTCTTAGTCACTCATTCATTGCTGTGACAAAATACCCAACATCTCCAACGTAAGGGAGGAAAGACTGATGTAGTTCACAGCTTCAGATGGTCCATCATGCACTCTCTTGATTGGGCAGCCAGCCACCATGAAGGCATATGGCAGAGGTGGGACAGCTGCTCATTCCCTCGGAAACAGAAGCCATGTGAGGCAGGTGCTAGCCAATGAGCTTTCCCAGGAAGAAGCTGCAACAATGTTTCTTCTTCCTTCCTCTAAGTACTTCAAGCTGCCAGTTGCCCACCCATCCACCCAGGGTGGGTGCCCCTCATTCATTTCCTGGCCAGCGACTCAACAACACACACCAGAAAGCTATACCCTGGATATTTCCTAGTTGTGACAAGCTGGTACAATCTTTGCAGGTTAAACCCCAAGCACATGCCCTTCCAGTCAGCCCTAACTCCCAGCAACACATGGTCCCAAATACATGAGGTTTTAGGGGACACTCAAGGTCCAAACCATAGGTCTTCTAGATTGTGCACACACAGCACTTCCTGTCTTCAATGCCATGAGGAGCTGCCTCCACCTCTGCCAGTCCCTCTGCCACGTGCGTCCACCATTGCCAGCTGCCCATGAATGGACTATGACCTTCTGAAACTGTGAACTAAAATGAACTTTTCCTCCCTAATTTGTATAGGTTGGGTATTCTGCCCCAGTAAGGAAAAGTAACCAAGACAACTAGCAAACACTTAGTGTTTTCACCCATGACCATTCATTTCTTTAGCAGAGGAAAAATTTGATATTGTTCTCATAATTCTGTGAAATCAGGTGCCATGCGTTTTGACGGTGATCATTGCATTCAAACTGAGTTTTGAGAATTTAGCAAAAAACGTTCTGCATCTCAGTCATTTTCCTATCATTCTATAATACTTAAGGGAGTCTAGATGTAATGAGAGGACCTGGAAGAAGAGAACCTAGACAGTTTATAGTCGCTTACCTCTTCTAGTTTTAGTTGAAATTTTAGGATGTTAGTTACAACTTCTTGGCATCATTTCCTCCCAAAAGACAGATCTATCCATCGACTTTCTGAGATTGCAGTGCTTTCCAGAAGAAAGGTGAAGAAAAGGGGCCAGGAGCCAGTTAGCTACTAACTCACCTTTTATACGTTTTACAAAGGTCTCAGTTTTTTGTTTTAATCATTCAAAACTTTTCCTCATGGTCAAGAAATATTGAAAATGATTGCATGGAGTGAGAGCAATAAATGTTCTCTTAGTGTCTCAAACAGAAGTTGGCAGAATGCCCTTTCTCATCAGTTAGGAAAGAAGCTCTTTATGTAATTGAATCCATTTCGTTCTTCCTCTGGGTAACTTATCCATATTTTTTTTCTCTCTTAGGCCATTCTTATGCCATTTAGTAGGCCTTTCTATGTTTTTTTTTTCTTTTTTCACTTTTTTGTGACCATCACTCCAGGTGATGTCAGCTTCTTTGGATTAAGAAATCCATTGCTGGTAAATAGAGCACACCCCTGGGCATGTCTGGGTGCGTCCTGGAGACATGACTCAAGTGCTGTGTGTGACCTCTCCATGTCCTCGGGCACTGCTTCCCGCTTTCGCTCCCACGTATCATGAGCTGAGCAGCTGTGTTCTGCCACCTCCTCTGCTGTGATGTTTCTGCCTTAAAGCTGGCTGACCATGGACTGCATCCCCTGTAACTGTGAGCTAAATTAAATTTCTCCACCTTTAAGTTGTGGGTGATGGATATTATGTGACAAAGATTAAAATACCGACTAGCATATCCCTCTATGAATTCCCTTGTGGCAATATATCAACATTCTTTTATTCCTAAAATGGTGGGTCACATTTAACCTCTTCCTCTGTGAGTTGTGGGTATTGGGTATTTTATCTCAGTGGTGGGAAAGTTGACTGGCATACTTTTATCTTTCCTGTTGATTGGCTCTCAAACATAGTCTTGAATGAAGAGAAGGTGAAATCTACTCTTCAGGTAAGATAAAGAAAGAAAACGCAATAAAGAAAGAAAGAAGAAAGGAAGGAAGGAAGGAAGGAAGGAAGGAAGCAGACTCAGAAAAGTGGAGTGTTGGTCTGAGAAGATCACCTTCTGTCCTAGTCAAGGAGCTGAGACACATTGATTATGACAGGCTGTCAAAGTCCCTTCTGCCAATATTTTTTCTCAAATAGCTTCCTGTCCAAGAGCCTCTTTGGCCTCCCACTGCGCTACTTTTATGATACCCTATGCTAGAAAGACGTCACTCTGGAGATGAGATGTTCCCATAAAAATGATCCTTTTCCCAATGTGATAAAAATCTCCAACTCATTTCCTTGGCTCTGTGCAGTGATTCTTCTCTTAGTCCTCTCCTTGATTCCAAGAAGTCCCCAGAGTGCAGAAAGGGCTAATGTGAGGGCTGGCTATGTCAATATATATATATTTCAGAAAATGTTTGAGAGCCACGTGGGCGATGTCAGGCTGGGGAAAGGGTACAACCTTCCAGGCTACCCCTTCCATGAACCCCATGCCCTCAGAACTCTCCCCACCTCACTGGTCTCCCCATACTCTCACTGACACATCACACTTTGAGTGACCTCTATACTCAGTGATCCACCACACCCTCAGTGACCTCTGACATTCTCAGGGATCCCCGTACCCTTAGGGATCCACCACACCACCGGGGATCTGATACTCCTGAACAGGCCCTGTCTCCTAACAGCATGTCAGACCCACAGAGAATCCATGCCAACTGAAAACACAAAGTTTGTGTGTGGAAACTCCAGGTGGAAGTCGTAATAGCTCCTCTGCTTCTGTCTTTCTTTCTGTCTCTGTCTTGTTCTCTCTCTTCACACACGTGTGCACGCACACACACACACACACACACACACACACACACACACACACACACACGAATCCTACATTATGGTAGGGCATGCTTGAATCTAGAGTGACAGAGGAAACCCAACCCAGCCCTCTGAGCTCGAGGGTAAAGTAGAGGATCTGTGGGAGCCTTCTGAGTGCCCTAAGAGCAGAATGTTACAAGGTGTGCAGATGGAGCTTCCCTGGGGACTGTGGCACTGGCACAGCCAGTCGGGGCTGTGAGGGCCTGAGGACAGATCCCTGCCTTTGGGTGGGCAGCTCCTTGCTAATGGTGGCCAGTGCCAACCAGTGGCTTCTATCTGTGTTCACAGCCTCCTGAACTGCTTGTCTGAAGATCGTGTTGCTGTCAGGGAAACTACCCAATATGTCAACCAAGAGCGTGTCTCAATGACAAATCAGTGAGTGTTGTGGTTTGGATCTTTGAATGTCCCCAGAAGTCTCACATATTTGCATATTAGGTGTTATCTTTGGGAGATGTGAGCCTGGTCTGGAGGGATGGATTATAGGTGTGTGGTGGAAGACAGGCATGTGGTAGGTTGTAGATTACAGGTGTGTGGTGGATTAGAGGCTTAAACCCGGAAGGGGTGTATTGTGGTTTGACTCTGGAATGTCCGCAAAAAAGTTTCATGTATTTAAATGTTAATGGATTGTCTATGGAACCACGTGCTGTTGGTAGATTGGGGCCTAGTCTGGAGGGGTGGATAATAGGCATGTGAGTTAGGATTAAAGGCGTGTAAATTAGGGTTAAAGGTGTGTAAGGATTAAAGTCCTGTAGTGGCCACACCTTCCACACCTGGATGCAGGAGGGGCTAATCACTGGGTGGAGACCTGGAAGGATACATAAGCTGCGTCCTCTGTTCCTTGAGGACTGGAGCTGGGACTGGTCTCAACTAGTCTCAGTTTGCCTTGACTTGGCTGCCTGTCTGTGATGTCCTGTGAAGCCGCCTCTGCCTCTGCCTCTGCCATGTGCTGTGATTGCTGCGGGCCGCCCCTGAATGGACTGTGATCTGAAACTATGAGCTAAAATAAACCTTTCCTTCTCTAAATTTGTGGGTGTCAGGTATTGAGTCACAGCAACGAAACAGTAACTAAGACAGGGTGGGACATGGAGGCCAGACCTGGAAGGCGAAATGCTGCTTCCTCCCTTTCTTCAGAGACTTGAGTTGGCTTCTGTCTGCAGTACTGTGAGGACTGGCCTCCAGGGCTGCCGGCCACCCAGAAGTGGACTGTGACCCTCTGAAACTGTGAGCTAAAATTAACTTTTCCTCCCCGAATTTGTGCATGTTGCATATTGTGCCCCAGCAACAAGAAAGTAACTAAGACAATGAGTAATCACACGGTAAAAACAACAGCAAAACCAGCAAGCGGAAACCACCATGGCTACTCACAAAAGGAGAGCCGAAGCAGGCCTCGTGGACCTTCCCAGCCAGGCTATGGGACTGCCAGACGGAATTCGGCTGCCTTGTTCATTGGCCGCCCCCTGGGTCGGCCCTGTGCCTCCTCACCTCCAGGGATCCCTAGAGAGATCTAACCCTAATCTCTGGTGACTAGATGTTACCGGCTCTGCATTTTGCGTTAAGTTGACCCCACTCTGGTGTATGTGACCTGGCTTGTGATGGCACCCCAAGCTGCTCACTGTGCTCCTCAGTGGCTGTTGCATTCTTAGAACTATCGTCCCCATCCCCGGGGTGGGCCGTGTTAGTGGTACAGCCATGAGCATGACTGCCTTCCATCCCCGTGCCTAAATTCCAAAGGCCCAGAAACACATAGGCGTGCTTTGGTGACCTCAGAGGGGGGAAAAAACAGAAAAGGGTCCAATGATCTCCTCTAAACAAACAAGAGGAATTGACTTTATCACTGCTCAAGGTGCATGTTGAAGCCAGGGCTAGACATAGGTTCACTTTTAAAATAAAAATAACAATCCTTGTGCTCTTGTGAAATAGCCAATATCTTAAGAGTCTACGTTCTATATAGTGTCCCAAAATTTATTGACCTTTCCCATGTGGGGTGACTTTTGGGAACACCTGATACGTTGATTATAATGCTTGCATAATTTTCCTCATAGCACTCATTTTTACTTCAATTATTACGGCAAATTGATTCCAAACAAACACATTGTTATATTGTATTGTATTTTAATATTACACTAAGTGTAGTGACCTTGGGATACTTACATATTCAATAATATGTGGAAGAAGGGATTTGGAGAAGGAGAACAGAAAGAAAAGGGAAAGAAAGAGAAGAAAGAAAGAAAAAAGAGAGAAAGGAAGGAAGGAAGGAAGGAAGCTCTAGAAAGGGTAGAAGTTAAGGGAAAGAACCTCAGAGGGGAGCCACCTTCCCCTGGATTCCTGACCTCCGAGGTCTCCGGTGTCCAGGTATTCACAGGAGGTGGCCTACTTACCACGCACTCCCGGTCTGTATTCAGGATCATCACGGTGACATTTGGTGCCATCAGAAAACCATTTTGTGCTTTCAGATGAGTCGTGAGACTCAGTGTCTCCAGAACAGGGCTCGCCATCATCTCACTTAGAAGTGCTATCTTTCTCCCCTTGACGCCACCTCCTCTGAGACGCCAAGTCGCAGAGCGATATTTTACACTTTCTTCTATGTTGACTTAATTGTCAGATCTCGTTGGATTTGCCATTCAAATAGCATTTAGAAAAATCTTCAATTTACATCCCGGTTGCCGTAACAATGACAACGCCTGCCAATAGATAAGTTTGCTTCTAGGCTGTTGTGCCCAGGATGGATCCTGCCTTGCAGCAGGATCCTTCCGAGTCACGGGCTTCCACCTTTTTTGCACGATTATTATTTTCGTTGGTATATAATTGTAATCCATAATGAATGCATTCATCTTGCGGAGCTGGAGGACATCCACATCCCACCTTAGCCACCCTCAGCCCCCTTCCTCTCCCATTCCCAGGTCCCTCCCTGTCTCCACAACGTCGGCCTCCCTGATCCTGTCACCTGTCTTTCATTTTGCTCTTTAAATTCTTTATATTTTGAGTTTCTCATAAGAGAGAAACCACGTGACATTTAACCTTCTGTGTGATTAATTCCACTTAACTTTCTGGTCTCAAAGTACATCCATTTTCTCACAAATGCCTCAAATTTATCTTTCTTTGTAGCAGAGGAGTGACCGTGTGGCTTTACCACTCTTCCTTGACCCACTCCTCTGCTGGTGGATATCCTGGCTGCTTCCAGGAGTGAGGGCATGTGAGTTGTGCCGGCATAAACATGACAAGGACGCATTACAGAGGACGATGTCTTTTGCTCTTTGGGAAATTTACCCAGAGGAGACACAGATGAGTCAAATAGAATTTCTATTTTCCATTTGTGGAGCAACCTTCATACTGATTTTTATAAAAGAAACTCAAGAAATTAGATGAGCAAAAATAAAAGATCAAATTTGAAAAAAGTGAGTGATTGAGATGCACATACTTGCCTCAGAGTTTCTAACTTCAATGTGCAGTAACATTCAAGATTGATGACTCTTACGTATGCCTCGCAAGCTCACAGATGTGGCAGAATTTTGACAGTTGAAATGTACATAGAATTGTACATGGAAATGAAGCAAATATTATTTTTTCCAGTGTAGTATTCACTAAGACATTCTAAAAGTATGAAAGTAATGAAATCACTCACTTGTAGATATCAAATCATGTCATCTGACTGAATAAACAAGTCCAACAATTTTATTTGAGAGTTTTATTTTTACATGAAATATTTCAAACACACGGAAAGCAATGAAATTTATACAACAGGCATCCGTGTCCCTACATTAACAGATGTCAACATTTTTCTATACTGGCTTCAGAGAAAATTTTTTATGTTACAAGGGGAAAAAATGGAGATATAATTGAAATTGGGCTTTCAACCTCGCCTTTTGCTTTTGCCCCTTGAGGCTGAGGTTTTTTGTATTATTTTGGTACCTTGATTTGTATTTCCTTGTGCATGGTCGTGGCAGCTGGTACTGTGATTGTGTTAGTTTTACTGGAATGCGGCTGTGTGATATTCATCCTCTGCACCCAGTTTCTCGTGCTGGGTCGATGGTAGGTAGCTTCCTACCTTATACAGCGGATTCCTTCAGGGAATTCTAGCTTCAGGACACACCGACCTGCTCATGTCTTCTCCTACTGTTACGATTTGGGCCTGGCGCGTCCCCCAAAGCCTCCTCTGCCAAGACGACTCAGTCATGGGGGTCAATCCGTTGATTTCCTGTGCTTTTAGAGGGCGAGATCTGGCAGAGAAGCAGCAGGTCACTGGGGCTTGGCCCACACGGGGTGAATGACGGCAGCATGACCCGGAAGACTGCCTGCTAGCTCCGCCCTTCCGTCTCCTGATTCGCTGAATAGCTTCTTTCTGTCCAGTCTTCCACCTGACATAGATAGTTTTGCCATTGAAGCTGCCCATGAGTGAATTGAGGCCTCCTGAAACTGTGAAGTAAAATAAGACTTTCTACCCTTAAGCTGTGGATGTTGGGTATCATGTCTCAGCCACAAGAAAGTAGTTAAGACACCTACGGAACTTCGTTTCACACCTCTCATTATTTCATTGTTACAGGTACTGCTACAACAAGCAGCCAGATGGGTGAGTGTCTAGTACAGAGAAGGTCGACTATGAGAGAAGGCTGCAGGCTAAGGTGCAGAGGTGCGGATGGGTCCCTGTGCCCAGTGGCCACCATCCCAAATTGCTTTATGGAAGGCCACAACAAGTCCCTCAATGGAAAGAAGTGTTTTTTCCTTGTGATCACAGACACTGAGTAATTAACAGTTTTTCCAGCCTGATGGGATAAAAAGAGACTTTCACCACTGGCTGATTTTGCATTTCTTTGAATCCTAACACTGTTTCAGGAAAATAAAAGTGTGTGTGTGTGTGTGTGTGTGTGTGTGTGTGTGTGTACACGCCCATGTTTTAGATGAGGGTCTCATCATACGTACATTAATTTATATGGTCTCTGGTCTCAGCTCTGGCCTCCTTCCTTCTCATTCTCGTGTGTCCTCTTCCCAGAAAGTTGGCCTCACCATTTTTTAATCTCTTTTCTTTATTCTTTAAATTATTTCTTTTTTGTGTTTCTCACCCTAAGTAGCCCGTTGTGTTCCTACTAGTGTGCAACTGCACATCTGTCATGTCTCATGTCTCCTCATACGTGCAGGTCTGCATTTGGCCAAACGTGTTTAATACAATAATCTCATGTAAAAATAATTCTGCAGCTGGGCGTGTAGCTCAGTGCTAGAATGCTTGATTATCACATGGAAGGCCCTGGGTTCAACTCCCAGTGCAAAAATTAATTTAAGATATCAACAATATTTTATGAGCTTTTCTGCATAACTTTTTCAAAAGCAAACTGGTACTATTAAATTACTCACAAAAGTGTTTGACTACTTTATTTAAATAGTTGTATAATTGAATTCAGCCTCTTTAACATATCACTCATGCTACGGACACAACAGACCAGTTTCACTTTAGTGATGACTGCCCTTGGACTTTTTTAGACTGAATGATGCATTTACAGAATTAATCTGTCCTAGGAACAATGCAGACCTGAGTACTCCATGAATGGACGCTCTAAATCTTTTTTTATGTTTCTAAATGAGAAGTTGTAGAAATATAATAAATTCACACAATACCAGCCCTACTACATAGTAGTGACAGTTATGTACCAAGAGTGGTATCTGTGCTAAGCAGGCTGTGAGCAAGGCCAGTGCTGAGAGCTTGCTGGGATTTTTATCCCTGTCACACAAAAATAATTTCAATGAATATCATTGGGAGTGACATTATTGTAGATTCCTGTCCTGGCGGGGATGTTACTCCCCCTGGTTTCCCATGAATGTCACCTCCCAGCCTGAGAGACAGGACCTAGAAGGATTAGTGTTGATTTGGGGTAGAGTATAGCATCACACATTTGTTATACAGGAGCAGGGATGTCTCCTAACCATTATATACAGACTTTCAAAAACTAAACGAGCCTCTGATGAACCTCTAGATGAATCTTTGGATGGACCTGTGCTGTTGGCTGTGGGCTTTGTTCTTGGAGTCACTTCCCTCCTTGAGGGTCCCTGGCTCACGTCCATTTCTTTACTGACCACTGTGGTGAAACCAGCCCCTCAGCACAGAACCCACAGGATGTCCCTCTGCGAAGCCATGTGGAAATGAATATAATTCCAAGTGTGGTTGTCCTGTGATCCTGCAGCATGTGTTTCAGAAAAAGTTTTGAAAGGACTTGACCCTTGAGCTTAAGGTGTCTTCCTAACTTTGAATCCAGGAGCACAAAGACCACCCTGCTGAGTTTCCCCGAGAGACCCCCGCCAAACCGAAAACATCAACAGTGCCCTATTTCCAAATCCCCCTCATTCTGAGGTGCAGGGGATTACAACTCTAAAACCATGATGTTTTGGGGCACACAATTGAACCACAACAGCTTCTCACGGACAATTCAATCCTAGGTACACCTCCGGCTATTCTACTAGGAATTTTTGATAGGTACTGTTACTGGGAGAGAGATTTATTCACTGGAAAGAGGAAGCAGATTTACAGAGCTTCCACACTCAAAGGATCTCGAGCTTGATGATTTTCTTTATTTTCATTTAAAAATGAAATATGTATATATATTCATGATTTTTTAAAAATTCAATTGTATGGAAGATTGAATTTTTTCTTCTATCCTGTTTCTGGTCTTTGGAGGTACTCAAGGTCAATTTTCTTATTTATTTTTTCTAAAAGATGTGTTTATTCCAGCATATGTTGACACAAGTACATATGTGTCTGTGTGTAGAAATGGAGTTACTACATATACTGTGTGATGTTCCTCTTTATTTTATAAAGTTTGTATACCAAAGATGTAGCACACCAATTTTCAAAATGAGTTTTGTATGGCCCTGAGCTTCACACAGGAATTTCTGGGGCAATGAAAATGAAGTATTTATTTTTTCCACACAATTAAAATACCGCCTGAGGGCATCTTTTATCATTTTTATCTATTTTTTTATACTTAGGGAATTCTCAATGTAAGTGTTTGAGGTAAGAAGTTTATTGCAAAGAGAGGTACGGCAGAGGATGGTGAATAGAACTGATGGAAAAGAGTTCATCTGTATAAATCCTCTTGTTTTATTGGTCAGGAGCTGGAGGTCCCCGTGGAGGGAATTGAGGAACTAAGGGAGTAGGGAGCGTGCCCTGCTTTGCCCAGCGTTCTGCACGGGGTAGGAAGTTCGTGTGTATTGTCTCTGACGTTGTCTTAGCGAACTCTTTTCTGGGTTTGCTTCTTAAAGCACAGCTATCTGAGTCTGGCATCAGCATCCTGGATGGACGTAAGGGTTGAGCCTGGGTTGGTGGGGTGGGTGGACACCTGTGAGGAGCCCACGCGGGAGATCACATGCAAAGACTGCCGGGAGAGAGGTATGGTGTAAGTTGTGCCCCTCACAGCTGCAAATGTGAGGATCGTGGTCCCAGTGTGGCCGTGCTGAAAAGTGGTGGGACCATCCAAGGAGGGGCCTCGTGGAGGGTCCCAGGTCATCGGGGGAATAGATCAATGTGAACGCTGTGATGGAAAACATCAGTGAGCGTTGACATTAAACAATTAGTATAGTACAAGACCCAGTGTTATCAACTTGCCTCACTTGGACCCTCCCCCCCACCTCCCCTGGCCAATGGAAGCACACTTGTCCCCTTGTTTCTGTCACTTTCTATGTGAGTTCTGGAAGGCCTCCTTTGTGAGTGTCTTTGTTTTCTGTCTTATGGCTGTCTTAATATCCTGAATAGGATTAATGCTTTGACCACCCATGGTCATTTTGACTTTGCGGGGAATCCAGAAGTTGCACAGTGCCCGACGTGGTGGATGACGACACGCCAGGATGTTATTATGTCCGCCTTTCTACTGGACGGGGCTGGGCAGCAGCAGTCACGGTATCTTTCTTTCTTTTTTTTTTTAACTACACCTGGGAAAGACCCTGAAGAAGACTTTCAGAACTCCCGCAGAAAGAGCAATGGGGTAAACGTACTCAAACTGAGGGAAATAAATGCACCGTGTCCTTTGCTGTGATTTTTTTAATTTAAAAATTCACTATATATTTTAATTACTACTCAGAGTTCTCACAGGGCAGCAGCTGGTTTTTGAAGGAATGGTTTGGGGAGGGGAGAGCAGGCCTGACCCCAGAATCCCTCCAGCTTCCAGAGTCATCATGTGGCCCCTTCTTTTTGCGCATACTTCTGCCATAATGCCATCTGCCAGGCTGTCACGTGGCCAGAAGTCCCTTATCAGAGGCTGAGCTCACGGGGCCACCAGATCTTGGACTTCCGGTCTCTGAAACTGTGAGTTAAATACATTCTACCTTTATGCATTGCTGAGCCTCAAGCAGTTTGTTACAGTGACAGGAGAGAGGCTAAGACAAGATTAAACTGGGCTGGAGGGGAGGGAATCCGAGAGGGCCAGTAGCAGAGGAGAGAACTGCAAGTGGAGAGCACGGAGGCCAGGGAGAAGACAGATGCGTCCTGTGTGGGAACCTGGGGCTCTGAGTCAGGTATCTCGACAACAGAGCCTTGGGCACGGTGGCGGGAGCAGGTTGGGTCAATGAGATGTGCTCAGCTCAGGCTGTGGGGCAATGCTGAATTAGAGGTGAGGCAGAGGGCGCCCCAAGTGGCCATGCAAGGGACGACGTGTGGGTACCATGTGTGATGGAACAGAAGGTAATACTGTCACCTGAGAGCTCTAGAGACAACCGGTGGGTTTGGGATGACATTGAGATGGTGGGATGTTTAAAGAAGTGTCACATTGCAGGTGAAGAAGGAAATGGAAAGATGAAATATTAGCAAAAACTTCTTACCTGGTCTCTTGATCCCCTGGTGCTGAGGGCTTGGAGCAGAACTGTGGGGAGGGCCACAAAGAAGTCATTTCTGGACGGGACAGGAGGAGGGAAAGGTCTTTCCAGAGGATCCAATAAGAGCTCTTGTAAGGAAGGAAGCCCCAGAGCTGGTGATGTCAGCACAGTACGAGTCTTGCCAGTGGTCCCTACTCGCCAGGGACCCCCTATGTCAGCGGTTTCCAACCCCTAAGTTGTGGAATGGTATTAGTCCCAGGCCTTTTGAAAGCCAGACCCTACAACAGGAAGTGAGTGGGTAGCAAGTGAGCACAGCTTCACCTCTGTTCACACCCGCCACCCCCCCTCCCCACTTGTGCTACTGCCCAGGTCCCACATTGATTCATTTCCAGTGTCATCACATTATAATTATACAGCACACTCGAATGCGTCGTGTGACAACAGAAATGAATGCTCAGTAGAGGTAACGTGCGCAAGTCATCCTGAAATCGCGCTCCAATACACGCCCCACTGGAAAAGTTGACTCTCACAAAACCGGTCTCTGGTGCCATGGCTTGCTGTCCATGAGTGGGAGCTAATGAGCAGTGGGGCTTGCACTAGGAATGCTGAGGAAGGGCGGAAAGACTCAGAATTCGAGTGGCCTTCAGGGTCCTGCTGGAATTCCCTGGAGGGGTTTGCCATTCCTAGCCACCTCAGTCTGCAGGGTCCAGGGCTAGTCTCCGGAAGTGAGGAGGCTGTGCTCCGAGACAGGGCACACGCCCACCAGCCATGGTGGAGACTCAGGCAAGGAGGTGGCTTGAGGCTCGTAAGCAGCCAGGCTACTATGAGTCGTGAAGGTACCCAGGAAATGAAAGATGCTACAGAGAAAGATAAATGTAATGACACAGGAGTGTGTAGAAGGGACTTTTGGCTTGTTGTGGTCCTGCCCAGGCAACTTTTCGGTGTTTATTTCCACGGAACTCGGAATTGAACCCAAGGAGCTACATCTCCTGCCCTTTTTATATTTTTATGAATGTTTTGAGACAGGGTCTCACTAAGTTGCTAAATTGCCCAGGCTGGGCTAGAACTTCTGATCCTCCTGCCTCAGTGCCTATGCTAGGAAAGGACTCCCCCAGGGTCACCCAGTACCAGCGAGGTCCTGACCCGTGACTTGGTGACCGTCCTCATCCTTGGATGGTAGGACCCACATGTTCACTCTGTGGGTAAAGAGCAACTCAGGCTGTCCTAAGAGGCAGCGAGACCAGCCAGACAGCGTCTGCGAAGTTCAGTGTTCTTTATATCCGAGACCCCGATCACAAGCGTCCGGCGTTGCCCTGGCTGCGTGTTAACCAGTGCCAGCTGAGATGGGTACTGTCAGCCACCGTTGCTGGATGGTCTCTGCTTGATGGTCAGGGTTGCTGACGCATCATCTGGCCAATACCTGAAACTTGACAAGACCCAGTGTCACAAAAAACAGCAGACTAGAAAGATGAGGCAGTGACCTTTGGCCCGTGAGGGTAAGAGCCTGGGGAAGACGTTTGGTCCCTCTTTTCAGGGTCTTCCTTAAGTGGAAATCCTTCCACTACGCATTAATGTCAAGAGATGTGTTGAAGATGTGGCTTTTGGTGAACTCACCTCCTTCCTACATGAAAGGGGCTGCCAGTCGCCTCAGTCCCCGAGTAATGAGGTGACAAGGATCACGCAGCTGCTCTCCCTGGTCCTGTGGCAGAGTGATAGGAGTACCGATAAGTAGAGGTGTGTGGAGTCAGTGTAGACGAAGCCTTTGATGGTAGAGGGAATCTGGTGACCGATCGGCTCCCATCTCAGAGGTAAATAAACCAAAAGGCTCCACGGTTTAATGCATAACCTATTACAATGAGGAAACGGCAGGGCGCTTTGTCGTGACCATTAACAGTGAACTCAGGCTGCTTGCTGCAAGCGGTCCAGGAAGCCAGGAGAGAAATACACCTTAAAATAACCCTAAAGAATCACAGAACACCTACTTCAAAAAAGCCAGGGTTGTCATGGGATCATTTTATCGCAATAGGTCCGTATTGTACTGACAGACTGTTTCTTCCACATGGTCTGTACCTCTGACTTTGTGTGATGTTTTCCCAAATACTGCAATTTTTATGTCTTTTTCTTCTAAAAGTGGTCTTAAATAAATGGACATGAAGTTAATAAGGCAGAATTTGTTTCTTCCTCTTTTCCATGTGCTGTGTACCAGTTTTTTTTTTTTCCTTAAACTATCTGTACACAGAAAGCCAGATTTTTAAAATTTCTTCTTCCTTGCAAAAAGTGTGCAAAGAAAGCAAAGTCCCTGGAGAGTGGCCTTAAAAAGACAGGTGTAGGAAAGTCAAGCGTCGTTTCGGTCCGGACTGGGTTGGGCAGACCTGGAAGTTCCCTACTGAAGTGTTCTAGGGCTTAGGGACGCTTCCTTTCAATAGCAGGACCAGTGCATTTGAGAAAGGGGACAGTTTTGCAGAAGCTTTCAGGACCTGCCTTGCATTTATTAACTCCTGGAGTGCGATAGTATCTACTGAGTCCTGACACTGCTCTGTGCCAGCTGGGGTGCAGGATCTGACAGAAGTAGATGGACCCCCGGCCCACCCAGCACCCAGGCTGTTGCTGCATCTGTGGGGAGCCGCAGGCTCACTTGTTCTACTTTCATGTGATTTTGTTGGAATCCTCTTGTAGTAAATGACTAATTTTAATGCAAAGTAACAAATTTGATAGTGTGACAGTCCCTCTGCCTTGTCCTTGGGCGTCCTAGGCAAGTGTCCTAACCACTGTGTGCGCCTCCCTCTCCACCAGTATTTTGGTATTATTGTTAAATCACAATCAACATGCAATCCAGTTTGATTCTTCGACCTTGACTTTTCCTTTTTAAATTGCAACTGAATCTTCTCTTCTTGTCATTTCTTTGCGGATCTCTCTTTCTCTTGCATCTTTCCTAGCCTGCTAGCTTTCAGTGTCCTCATCATTTCAATATTATTTTGAATTCTAATATCGTTAAAGTGATCGGATCTCTTAGATTCACTTGGTAAGTGTCTGGCTCATGTTTGTACGTCGTGTCGTTGAGTCCACTCTGAGGTCCCAGGTTCTGAGTGGACCTCGCACCCAGCCCTCCTCCATCACCCTGCAGAACTGAGGGAGAACCACCCCTCGCTTGGGATGCGGGGAAAGCGCTGCCCTCCTGTCTGCCCCATGACCTTGGTGTGACCTCCAAGCACCATCCACGCCGAGTCCAGCTCCAGGAGACTGTGACAAGAGATGGTGAACTTTGTTAGCGAAGAAACATGCTCCTATTCCTGTCCTCTAATTTAGCAGGCTGTGACTTTCTTAGGGAGAAATTATAAGAGTCTGAAGGCCCTTTGCTTCCCGAAGGTCAGTGGATTATTATCCAGCCAGCCGCGCGATCTCTTCGGTGCCTGAGAATTGAGTTCCGGATGATTTGCTCCAGTTTTCCCAGGTAAGGAAAGTAGGCTGATGCCTGCAGCTCCAGGGTGGGCGTCCAGCCCGTGCTTATCTGTAGACGCTGCGTTTGCCCTTTGCTAGTGCTCGGCCACTCCCCAGGGTCCTCTATGACTTCTTCAAAATGTCAGCGGGTGATCTAAGGAATGTTCCATCGGAGTACTTGGACACACGTACCTGTGAGCCTGGTAAGCTGGAACAGACTTACTTAAGTTTTCCTTTTTGGCTGAAGGCAGCAGGAGGCCAGCCTAATTAACAGAATATGGAAGTCTCCCTGGTTCTAATGGAAGAGCTGGAACCAGGCCCATGGAGAGTCACCCTGGAACGGAGTTTCCCTAGTGTGTGGAACTTGAATAGGGACAAGAAAGGAGAAGGGGCCCGAGGAGAAGTGAGGAAGGGGGGAAGGCTGAGCCAGAGGAGGGTGGGGCAGGAGGTGGGGCACTGTGGATGGACCAAAGTGCAGGGTGCACCTTGGTACCCCCCAGACAGCACTGGACAGTGGAGGCTGGAGTCAGGGGGAGGGGGAGGGAGGAGGTCAAGGCATGTGACGCGCAGGTACCAGTCTGCCAGGTGAAATGCACTAACTTGTACAACCAATAAGCACTAACAGGTGTGTAGGACAAACTTACCAAACAAAAAAGAAACGTGACTTCTACTTGCTCTTATACAAACAAAACACTATTCAAATCATGGCATGGCGTCTTTGACCCCACCCCTCAGGGGTGGCAAAACACCTGAAGAGCCCTTGTTCTGGCAAATACTTTTACGCATGTTGCCGAACCACATGGCTGCTGAGAAGCCAAGGCCATTGGCAAAAAAAACTGGGCCTATCAGAATAAAAACCAGTATCCAGGAGAGCGGCTGTGAGCTCCCTGGGTCAGAGTGTGAGATTCTGGGAGAGTCTCAGGACCTTTGAACATGCTGAATGACCAAAGGCCCAGCTCCAGGGGGCAGCTCTTTGGGGTTAGCCAGTGACCATGTGTCTGACCTCATTTCCTGAGAGTTACTTCTTTCCCACACAAATTAAGATGTGATCAGAGGCTTGTATGAAAGGTAGCAACAGGTCAGCGCTCACCTTGGGCATGTGACTCAGCATAGAGCTCATGATAGATTTCCAGTTCACTAGTCTGTCCATTGGGACCAACCTAGTAAGAGGCTCAGACTTTCAGGAAGCCCTGGGTGCTCACACACAATCTCCAGGTGATTGGGAAGTGCTGTCCAGGCAAGAGCCTGAGGTTCAGGAGCCTCTGATATCACCATGTTGTCGGTATCCTTTGGTACCTACTCCAGAAACACTGATGTTGAGCTAGGCATCTGGCAAGCTCATTTTTTGGGTTAATTTGCTTATAAAATATTTGAAGCAAAGAGTATCTGTTTCCTGAAGCATAGAGACATTTACATACATAAATCTGGCTACTTGGAGCACATGATGCTACTAGTTCCTTCCTGTGTCTACATGTCTGGAAGAAACAGAATACATGTTTCCAGAACCATCTGGAGTCGAGGGGGTGGGAGAGCCACATTTACTGGAGGAAGCTTGGATCTCTCTGCTGAGGCCAGCTGCCCCCGCCCTCCCTTCTCAGAGCAGTGACAGGCGCTCCGACAGCAGAGTGCAGGGACTTCCTTAAAACTAAGGCCAGCCTTCGCTCTGCAAGTCCTGGCGGCTCCAGGAGCCGTCACTGAGGACCCCTTCCTGCCCAAGTCGTAGGAAGGAGCCTTGACCCACAAAGATGCAGCTGTGTGCCCAGCGCTCTAACGATCAATGACCGGCCAGCCGGGCACTAAGCAGACCAGGTGCGAGCCCCGAATCCAGTGGAGGTTTAAGCCACAAAGAAAGATGGCCAGAGACGTGTTGTCACAAATTCCCCTCAAAATTCTTCTTCCCTCAGGACCCTACGCCCCACCACTCTCAGACACAATTCTGAAGGTTTTCTGTCTTTGGTGTCTTTAAGCTCCTCTGCGGTAGCTGCCTCAATGTTCCGTGTTAACGTAGAGCACTTGCCCCTTGTAGTCATTTTGACTTAAGGGAAACGCTGGAAGTCACATGGCAGACCTCGCTCTCGAGATGGGGGAGGACACACCACCATGACTTTACACACCAGCCTGTCTGCTGGATGGCTCTAAGCAGGGGCACTTACAGGGTTCCCCCCCCCCCCCCATTTTGTTGATATGTAGTAGCACAAGATTTAAGGTTTACAATGAATTTGAGGATTTTGTACACATACGTGTCTTGTCAAGGTGACAAGGACTTTCCCACTCTCCTTTTGTCCCTCCCCCTCTTCTCCCCTTCCTCCCTCCCCTGCCCTACCCCCTGTTTCACTTTTTTTTTAATGTACTTGGTAAATTGTTTCATAAAATGACAAGGGTAAGTTAAAATTTTTGGCAGTAAGAGGGAAGTGTCATGGGGGCTACTGCTGGCAATGTGTCTTTTACTCTAGGATTCACTTATTTAGAGGCAAGGTAGGTCTTTATTTAGAAACAAAGGACACAGGAGTAAAAGCTCCCACTATCTCTCAGGGGGTTCCCAAATGGGTGCTCTCCTGTGTCTTTTAATTTAATAAATTAAAAATTTGAACACTATATATTTTTAAAATCACACCTTGTACTTATCCTGCTGTTCTGCCTGGATCTTTGTGCAGTGAGAAAGCTAACGTTGGTGTGATTGGAGAATTCACACGTTTTTGCTCTTGTGTGTTCCCTGGTTTAACACTTTCTTCCTTCGGAGGGGACAGGAAAACCCCTGACATCATGCTGTGGGTTTCATTTCCTCTGGCTCCACGTGAAAAACAGGTGTATTTGCTTAGCCAGGACTGATGGCCAGCCGTGTGTCTAATGGAGGGCATTGCGGGCTGAAATACCACATACATATTTTTGGAACCATGTGATTGCAATTCAGTAATAGTTCTGCCAAGGGTACAGTTGTAGCTACAGGAATATCTACAGGTATTAGCTTTGTGTCACGAGGGGCATTTGATCTCCAGCTGCAAGACACAAAGAAATGAAAAAGTAATGCTAGAGATAAGAAGAGAGAGAGAAAGAGAGAGAGAGGGAGGAGAATGCAAGCCTCGTTTCACCTTTGATCCATCTGCCTTGAACAGACTCGGGCATGTGACGTGCCCTGAACTGCAGCTGACCCGGTCCAGCCAGTAGCAGGCAGCGTGTTGTTATATAACGCGATGACCCTCACATACTTCCTTCACCACGTCTGCTGCAGTTTTCCTCTTCCATACAAACCTCGTGGTCACCTCTGCTCCCCAGTGGTTTAAATCACATTCTTAAGGGATTAAATTGTTATGACAAAAGAAGAATGTTTAGATATTGTGCTTGGCGGCTCAAAATTTGTCAGATTAGAAACTGTGTATTTTATAATCTTTAGATCAAAGCAGCTCTCCATCAAAGCTTTGTGTCTCCTACAATATTTCCCCAGCCTTTGTTGAACCTGAATTGTTTGGGATTATCTCACGTTAGGTTCACTGAGCTTGCCTAGACTAATGGGAAGGGAAAAGCTTTCTCCCAAGTATTTTAAACATTTGGCCTGGGCGGGACTCGGGTGCTAAGCCCGAGGTATTAGGCTGCGGAGTGGCGAGGGCAGCCTGACAGTCTTTTTAGCTCTAGTTTTATAGGAGATGCTTTCTGAGATTAGGATGACAGACCAAGCCCCATAGGCCGGCATCTATCTTCCATTAGGAAGGTTGCTTACTTTTGGTAACCGGCTGACCGGGTGCTGGGGAAAGGCCTTTCTATAGAGTTTTTACATCTCGATGGATTAGGTATCATTACCCTGCTGGAAAAAGAACAGTTCAATTTTCTCAGAAGAATGGTTTTGTCAGAGTTGAGCAGTTTGTCTTTACCCATCTTGAAATCCAGCAATCGCATTTCTCAAGCAGCACAAAGCAATGATCACTCCAAGTTCAAATTGCCAATTAATTTTGAATCGGTTCTCTGAATTCCTTTATTATGGGACAGTCGTGGAGGCCAGCACGCACCTGGCGGCCAGCTGGGTGCTATCTTTCGCTGATAATATCTCTCTGAGCAAACAGAGCAGTCCATGTGGTCTTTCTTTTTGTGGAAGATTTTGAAAAATCGTATTTACGGATGGGGGAAAGAATTTTAGGGAAAACCAAAACTAAGATTCAATGCCTTGAAAATGACTTTCTTTTGCTATAACACAGTTGACTACCCGGGGATATACCATGCAGAAAATGTAACTCAACTGCGTTTACGTCTGTGTTCACTTATTCATTTTATGTATCATAAGTTTTATTCAGTGTACACTCTTACACAGGTAATCATCATTATTTTCTAAAAAAGCAAAAAAAAAAAACCCTATATATAAAAGTTGTTTGTATTTGTTGTAAGCCCTCACCTTACGGTCTCGTGCTCACACATTTCTCAAAGTCGTCAGTGGGGGCACGTTTTATAAGGATCCTGCCCTTCCACGCGCTGTTACACATAGGATTATGGCATCGCAGCCTAACTTGACTCAGCTGACCAACTCCCCCCTCCCTCTCTTCCTTCCTGTCTTCCTGCCTTCTTTTCTGGTCCCGCAGATTTAGCCCAAGGCCTTACATAAGTCAAGCAAATATGCTGCTGCTGCACTATGTTCCAGCCATTTAGAACTTTCTTTAAATTTTGAGGTAACCCTTTGCTAAGTTGCCCTTACTGGCCATGCATGGCTTTCCTGCTGCCTCAGCCCCCTGGGAGGCTGGGATTACAGGAGCGGACCCCTCACCTGGCACTGCCCAACTCTCTCTGTCACCGTCACAGCAATCCCCCGTGTGTGGAGCAGCAGTCGACTTTGCTGTCTTGCACTCTACGCATCGCTGTAAGTTCAAACGTCATGAGTAGCGGATTGAAAGAGGACCTGAGCTTCTTGTGAATAATCTTGTGAAGGAGGTGTCAGAGGTGAAGAAACATGGGCTGGGCAGGCAGCGGTGTGGGTTCCCAGGGGTTCCGGTTGTGCGTCTTAACAGACGCTGCGTGTCCACTTAGGGCTGGCCAGAGTCCTCTGACCCTTCAGGGTCTCCCCTAGTGACCCCCAGTCAGCAGTCTGGGCAGCTAGAAGCCATTCCATGCAGACGTCTCTACCGTGATTACAAGGACTTTCTCTCAGTTGGAAGGATCTCTTCTCCTTGAATTGCTAAAACAGGTGGACAGACAGACAGACAATATCTGTTTTCCCACAAGTGACATTGACACAAGCATATTCTTGATTCGGCATAATTTTATAGGGCTGTCTTTCTAGCTCCGTGCAAAGTCGCTGCTGGGCTGAGGAAGAAGAGCTGGGGTGCTGGAGCAGCTCGCTCCATGCTATTCATGAGGGTCGGGGAGATGTGAGGCACACCCCGCAGGACACGGGCCCTGCCCGGAAGGGTGACAGGCTTTAGACACCTGACGGTCTCCAAGTTAGGGTCATGGGGAGATGAAGCTTGAGCCCCGGGATCTCCACTAGGGTTTATGCATCTTTGTGTGTGCATCTTTCTTTCTTTCTTTCTTTCTTTCTTTCTTTCTTTCTTTCTTTCTTTCTTTTTTTCTTTCTTTTTTTTTGGCTTTTGTTGCTGTCTTTTTCTGTGCCCTTTCTCTGAAGCTGTCTGTTGGGACCATATCTAGATGCATCCATTTTTTTTTTGTAGTATGTTGCTTTTTTTTTTTTTTACATCAAAAGTGTACTGCTTCCATGGCCTGACCTTTGGGGACCATCTTCCCGGCTTCTCACAGCCCAGGAGGCCTCCCCTTCCGTCTCTTTCCAGGGGTGTCTAGTAAAGTAGCTTGGACTACAGCTTAACCGGCTACCATGTTGCATTTCCGTCCTGTTCTACTTCCTCACTTTCTAACTCACCATTTCTTTGTTTGTACTCTTAAACTTGGCCACTTCCGCTCAACTCAATGTGCTGGGAGAAGCCACGGCTGTCTACATTTTCACAGCCTGCTCTGGGCAGTACCTGGGCCCTAACTCTGAGTAATCACTTCAGAGCTCAGGGTGGGGAGTGTAGCCCACTTCTGTTGGTGTGAATTCCTCTCGTGTGAATGACAGGAAACGTTGAGCCTGTTGATTTTGGTCTAGGCGGTTTGCTTCTCTCAGGATGGAACCTCCATCCTATGAGCAGGATGGAGCAATGGGGCAAATATTCTCAGCTAGCCACACTTGAGGGAGAACTTCCAGCCTCCAGGGAAGGGCTAGATGGTGAGGTTCGCGCTGTACCTCTCGGCTGCCCCTTCTGGGAACAGAGTTCTGCAGAACTGAAATGAGAAGAGTGAGAGGTGCTGGCGGCCTCTTCGTTGGGAAAGCGCTAGAACCCTAGCTGGGAACTGGAAGGGAGAGCTCCTCACAGACCGGCCATAGCACTTTCACTATAGTGAGGTGGCCATTTTCAAAGAGTGGCCCATGATTCATGGACCACAGACTCCTAGCACTGAGACTTCGTCAGCGTTCTTGAAAGAATGTTTCTCTATGTGTGTAAGTTCCTTGGCTATGCCTTAGTTACATTTTCATTGCTGGGACACAGAACGTGACATTCACAATTTAAGGGAGGAAACAGTCTCAGAAGGTCTCGGCCCATTCATGGGTGGCTGGCAACGGTGGACGCAGAGGTCAGAGGCCCAGCAGGAGGAGAAGCAATTCACGGGACGGCACACAGGAAATGATGTGAATGAGAAAGAATCAGGGGCTTCCAGAAGAAGTTGGGGTAGGAATTTGTATCCTTTCAGGCCACACACCTGTAATATTTTCAACCACACACCTGTCCTCCACCACACGCCTGTAATCCACCTCTCTGACTAAGTCTTACCTCTTAACAGCAATCTGTAGATATTCCACAACATTCAACTACCTGACGCTCTGGGGGGACATTCCCAATCCAATACCATAACAATGACTTTCCACTGGTTCTGCTGAAAGGTTGAAGGGTGTGTTGAATAATTTTACTTCTTATGGGATTTTTTCACTTGGAAAAGACCTTTTGAAACTCATTCCACTCCCTCTCCAAAGTTGTCTTCTCTGATACTTTTATTTATTTCTTTTTTTGTTCCTTTCAGCTAACTTCATTGATTACTCCTTTAGTTTGAGGCCAACCATAATGGCTCCAATGTCTTTCTGTGCAGTTCTGATTTCCATGTTATTCTCCTGCTTTTTCGATTTCAATCACACATGCTTATCATTTTTGTCAGGCAGCCTTGCATTTATCCACATTCTAGTTCATTGTGGTTTTTGAAGAATCACATTTCACATTGATACGGTAATTTTTCATTTTTATCTATATTTTATAGAATGTTAGGGATTCTGCCTAATGCAGCATGTGAGGAATACAAAGTAAGCTTTTCTGACAGTCAGCATAGTAATGCATTAGCTTCTATATATGTATGTATATCTTAATATTTGATTATCAGATTCTACAATCTTCTGTGGAGATAATAACTCCATGGATTGAATACAATGGCTCCCAAAGTCATCCTCACAGCACACTCCAAATTGACACTGAGTTACCAACCAACGCCTGTGGAATACCATAAGTGAAACGCTCAGCCACATCTCCTTAGTCCATGGAGACACACTGCACGTCCTCAACCCAGGACCCTGGTGATGTGTCGGAGGTCACAGGCAAAACCTTGGCAAAGTCAACCCTACTTTTGTCTGTATTAGCCAGTTTTCCACTGCTAGGATAAAAATACCCAATACCCATAACTTATAGGGCAAGAGGTTTGTTTTGATTCACAGTTTTAATTCATGGTCTGCCACCTCCTAGGCAAAAGTGGCTTGGCTGAGTGCATGGTGGAGGACATCCATCCACCTCAAGGCGACCAGGAAGTGAGTGAGAAGGGAGAGCCAGGGTCAAGAGCACACCCTTCCAGGCCGCGCCCCTAGTCACCCCCAACAGCCCAGCTGCACATTCAGCGTGGAGGCATCCGCGGATGAATCCACTGCTGGATATGGTGATCTCATGACCCACCCAGGGGCTTTCCAAACACATGAGACCTTGAGGGGCCTCATGTGATTAATGCCATAAACAATGTCTTCTTGTTGTTGTTGTTTCCTGGCCTGGCCTACCACTGTGTCAGAAAAAGAGTGTCAGTTTGTAACACTTCCTTTTCTACAAATCCACTTGACTGTTGCATGGTGGGAAGCTCTCACGGTGTCCTAGACTAACTGACTATCCCTGGGGCCAGGTCCCTGTGTACATTTACCACACAGACTAGAAGGGGCTGGCAGCCGGGCTGCTGGCCTGTGTATGTGGCTGGAGCTACTCTCTTGCTTCTTCCTCCATGTACCGAGGATATTGTAAGTATTTAACATATTTATAAAAGAAGGCCACAAACTCTTATGGGCTTTTTTCAAAAACAGCTGTTCATATATTATAATACTTATTAAGCATGCTTTTGTCATTTTCATTGTGTGTCAGTATCACATTTATGTTTAAGCATTCCTTAAAGTAAATTGATCTTACCAGTTTTTTCTCTTTTACCTCTAGCTTATAGATTCCACTGCCATGAGACTTTCTTTCACAGATCTCCTCTCCCTCGTTCTCTCTACACACACTCACACACGCACATATTTACACACAGACACAGTCAAACACACATTCATGCACACAACCATACACACACATAAACACACTCATATACTCACACACACACTCACACACACTTTGACACACACTCATGCACACACTCTTCCCTTTCCTCCTGTAGAAGTGGCGAGTAGGAGGTTCGCCAGAGCGGAAGTCCTGCAGGGAAGTCTGACCCAAGTGGTGGCCGTCTCTTCGCTTCCACTCCTGCTGGCGCCTCCCCAGCTCTTACATCAGAAGTTGACCAGAGGCGGTGAGGTAAGAGCAGCGAGCTTGTGCTACATAGGGGAACAAAGGTGAAGTAACAAAGGTAAGTCATGTGCTGGTACTCAGGAGGCACAAAACGGCACCGCAATTCATGTTTGGGGTAAAATCGTGAGTGGCAAGCTTCCCCTTGCTGCCACCGCGGTGCTAGAAGGATCCGGTGGACTTCAGTGGTCAGGAAGACCGCGATCGCCAGTGTTGGCACCATGTCTTGTGTGTGTGAGGGGGGAGTGAGGAAATCGTTCTATGGGAGCATGAGACGTGATTCTGGCTGCATTTTATAGAGGTGACACCAGTATGAAGGAGAGGTGGGGGGCTGACCAGATAGAAACAATGAAGGACCAACAACACAGCGAGGAGCTGGTGACCACTGTGAACATAACCTGGGGTACAAAACTCAAGCAGGACTGGTGTGCATTCAGGGTGAGATTTTACACTCAAAGTTCTCCAGAATCAAGGAGCCATAGAGACTCTTCACAGTGTTTCTACATAGATAGAAGAACCACAGACTAGCCAGGATGGCAGGTTCCTAGTGACTGTGTAGACGGAACCACAAACCCCTCCCTGAGAAGTGAGTGATTTCTGTGAGATGCCAATAGGCTCGTTCAACGTCGAGCTTGACCTGCCCAGAGTGTGCCTGAGAGGAGAAATCTACTCTGAATTTTAAGGTGCATTACTTGAATGTCAAGACAACACGGGTTGTCGGGGACACAAATGGGAAATTAGCAGAGAGCTGGCGATTGGAGCCAGGGGTGGGAACTACAAGGCAGGAGGAGGGTGTGGGAGAGAGTTTTAGGAAAGCAACATGTAATGGGCAATCATCAGGCTGCAGCCAATGAAAGCAGCCCCAGACAGAGATGGATAAGGAGGTGGTGATGACCTCGCTCGGGTTTCTAGAGGAAACAGTGGGAGAGAAGGGAGAGGACCATGAAAGTCAGCGATGAAGTGGGCCAGAGTGACCTTAGTGAGACCAACTGACCAGCATGAGGCCTGAGACACGTTTTGCTAGCCATGTGGGGAGTGAGTTAGCTGGGGGAGTGGAGGTAGTGCAGCGTTCTTGTAATACGTGCGCCAGTGTAAGAGGGTAGAAGAAAAGGGGCACAGGAAGCACATATCCATAAGCTGAGGGGTGGGAGCCGACGGGAGGTGGCTGCCCGGCCCACGCCATCCACAAGTCACCTCGTGCCTGGACCCGGTTGCCCATTGCTGCCCTTGGATGTCTCTCACTCCTCAGAGTCATCATCTGAGCAGCACAGACCTGGGAAGGCCCATGTTTGCCCAAGTTTGAGCACTCTCCTGCCCCGGAGTTCCAGGTCTGAAATCTAAGTGCTTTTTACTGCACACACGTTCAGCAACAAAGCATTAAACCTGAATACCATTCTGGGATCGATCCCTAGCACAGAGACAGTGTCCTGTGGGGGACAGTAAGAGTTACAAGTGGGAGTCATTTATGACTTGCAGGCATCTGCACGGTATTTGGTTAACTGTGTACTCCTTATTGGACAGTATGATTCACCCGTTGTCTCTGATGTGGTGCTAATACCTCAGTTAATCCTTGCCATTTTCTGTTTTATCTTAAAAGTGTTTACAGTTGATTCAATTTAGAAAGGAAGAAATCAATTTTTTAATTTATGATACTTGGGATTTCCCAAGGGGAGCTTCTATCCTTTGGGAATTAAAAACTCTTTTTACTATAGTTAGAGCAGAAAGGAAGCAGGTGACACCAGGAAGGGTCTGGACATCCTCGGCAGGAAACTTTCCTTCCAGCCCTGTGCTGAGGCTTCCTGCGATGGCCTAACCTTGCCCAGCCTGGGTGGCCAGCGCCACAGCATCTGTTCCCCTTGACCTCAGCTTCTCCCAACCCCAAGGTGACCCCATTCAATGGGGCGAGGATCTGGGTAATGGCAGGCATTTCTCAGCTGGCAGCTGTCCTGTCCTGGAGAAGAGGGTTAGAGATATTGCTTCTTTTTATGCATCCTCGGCGCCCAGGGGAGCCTCAGGTTTCAGGGAGGGAATTGAGTGCATGCTACATTTTCTTGTTGGCCACAAAAGTGTGCTGCTCCTGTGAGCTTCTTATGCATATTAACAGAGACAGGCCCGGCATGCAATACTCATAATGCCGTCAGTTCTCTTCCTTCAGTATTTTCCTATCTGGAAATGACTCAGGGGACATGATTTAAATCAATATCGATAAGCTGGGGGCCCATAAATGCTGATATCTACCATTGCAATCTATCTTCTATTTCCTGCAAGAGTTGCCTATGGAAAATGCATGTGCTTTTGTTAATGTACGTAGGCGAAAGGTTTTTGAATTCCTTCTGGTGGGAGCCATGATTTTAAGGTTGGGGAGATACTAAGGTGCAATTTTACCCTGTCACCTGGGTGGTTCAAAAGGACATGAATGATTTTCTCGATAGCGAACCAGAAGCAGTGGTGCACACCTGCCGTGCCAGCTACATGGGAGGCCGAGGCAGGAACATCCCACGTCAAGGTCAGCCTGGGCAACTTAGGAAGAGCCTGTCTCAAAATAAAAACCAATGAATAAATAAAAAGGGGCCAGGACTTAGCGCAGTGGTAGAAGGTCCTGGTTTTGATCCCCTGAACCAAAAAGGGGAGAAAAGAAAAGGAAAATTCTTTCTGCCTTCACCTCTTCAAGATGTTGTTATACTGTGTCTCTTCGATGACACTTATAAAAACTAATTACTTGAATACTATTGGTGTCATGTATAAATTCAAACAATGGTACTGCAGAACAGAAGAACAGATTCATGACTAGGCAAGTATGGAACTTGGGCCGTGTCAAACAAGAAGATATTTCAAAAAGACTTTTCTATACTGTAATCTACTTGGTATTAACAGAAGGCCTGATTATTATTGTTGTGATGAGTGAGGATTCCATTTTTATACGTAATGGAAGTCTTTCTGCCTCGTTTTCAACTACTTTGTCAGCAATACATAATGAAAAGGGTGTGTTTTAATACTTTGGCACTCGAAGTGTGGTCAGCAGACTGTCAGCACCGACAGTAAATAGGAACTGGCCCCGGTGCAGGCTCCTACCTGGACCCACACGCGTGCCAACAGTATCTCAGGTGAGCCTTTTTCTTTCTTTCTTTCTTTCTTTCTTTCTTTCTTTCTTTCTTTCTTTCTTTCTTTTGGGGACAGAGTCTCACTCTGTACACCAGGCTATCCTCTTGCTGCGAGTACAGGGACACCTGGAAACTCCCACCCAGTCCTGCTGGTCTCCACGACAGGCATGAATTTGGGAACCTTAACAGGCTGTAAAATCCAATGACAGTTGCCTTCCTCTTCACAGGCCTTAACATACCTGCTCAGAGTTTTTGCTTAAAAGCAAAAGGCTGAGGAGGAGGGATTGCAGGTTCCAGCCCACCCTTGTAAGGAGATTGTGTCTCGACATCAAAAATAAAAAATGGGCTGGCAGTGTAGTGTGCTGCAAAGGCCCTGGGTTGGACCTGTGGCACCACTGAACCAAATCAGAAGAAAAACACAGGTTGGCAGAGTTGAATGGAACCAGGGTTTGCAGAGTCCACATTTGACCCGGGTCAGCAGGACTGGGCCCCTAGGGGTGCTCGGCCCCGGGGCTCCAGCACCCCTGCCCCTTCCAGAGGCACAGGCCCTGGTGTCTGTTCTCTGCACACCGACAGATGCACGTTGAGACGAGAACGCTGGGCATGCCGTCTCCTCCTTCCCCCGAAGCTGTGTTGGGAGACTTCATATCTACACTTTAGCACTTGGTGCCACACTTTACAGTGTGACATCTGGGTTCTGGCTGGGTCTTCAGATTCAAATTCCCACTCGAACAAAAATAAATGACTCCCTGCCCAGGATGCACTGAGAAATGGAACACGAGGGAACATAGTCCCATGAGGATTTTAACCAGGCAATCTCAGAAGTCTGTGGGTGCGGTTGCGTGAGGCCACAGAGACACCCCGCATCAAGCATCTGGTTCAAGAAACATCCTCCATAACTTTCAGTTCAGTTTAACAAAAAAGTGGTAATCCACACTCTGTATACTTCAATGGAAGGATTTTTGAAATATGATTCCAGCGTGAGGGGGAGACTACAACAGTTACACTTTCACAATTCTCTTCAGTTCTGCAGTGTTCCAGGTTCAGCACTTTGAGATCTAATAATTTTTAATGAATACGGTAGAATCTATTTCATAAGAGAAAGCAAGTCCCTTGTTTTAATGTTAACCCAAACAGCATGCTTTGTCTCGGTGGTCAATAGAAATGCCAACAAGTCAGGCCCTGTCGTGTAGGCACTTGGGAGTCTGAAGCAGGTGGATTGTCCTGAGTCCAAGGCCAGTCTGGGCTACATAGTGAGTTCAGGGCCAGCCTAGACTATGGAGTGAGCCCCTGTCTCAATAAAATAAAATAAAACAAAACTGGGATGGAGATGGAGCTCTCTGTGAAAGGTTCTATACTCAGTACCACACACACAAGAAAGTATTAGTGAATAGATGAATAATCAGTGGCGAAATCTTTCAGACACAAGAAATGAGTTAAGAAAAGCAGACACAAAAAGAACCTTCTGGAATCTTCTGCCTCTGGAATCTTCTGCAGAAAACACATATCGTTCATGATCGAGAGGTTTGGAGACTTATGTTTGAGGGAATCTGGAGGTAGATTTTTGGCAGGGTTGGGCTTTTCAGGTTTCAGTAAGATAAAAAATTTTTTTTTTCTTTCATTTGGTGGTAGCTGTTGCTGCCTTAGAGAAAAGATAAAATTAGGCAATTGAATTTTCAAACATATAGTTAATTATTTTCCACACTATGTTCAGCTAAAATCAACGTGCAGCTAAAGTGAACTGTTTTTGTACTTTTTCTTTTTCGTTCTCTTATTTATTTATTTACTTTTGGGTGGAGATAGTAAACACTATCTGCTGAAAGTTTTCAGATGTCTAAGTAGGGTCAACCAAAAGGTCTCTTGGTACAGGTGGGCCAGTGGCCAGCTGATGCCCCTTGGGATAGTGAGTTGCCCTGGCGTCTTCTTGTTCAGCTGCCCTGAAGTTCTGCTGTGCATCCTCATGCTTGAAGCCCAAGTGGGATCCGCAGAATGTGCCAGATCAGGCCTGTCATCCGAGCACTTCGGAAGGCTGAGGCAGGAGAATTGCAACTTTGAGACCAGCCAGGGTAACTTATAGTGAGACCCTGTCTCGAATAAAGAGCAGGAGATGTTGCTCAGAGTGAAGGCCCTAGGTTCAATCCCCAGGTCTGGTAAAAGACAAAGGAGAAGAAGAGAAAAAGAAGATTTGTAGAATTTGGGCTAGCAATGGGTCTGTCCTGGAAAAGCCATTCCACTCGAGGAGGACCGGTCATTTGCTAATTCATGTGCCTCTTCAAGCACCAGGAGCGACTGCCACATCCTGCGGGTTTTCGTTCAACAATTTATTTTGAGAACTGGCTTCTGACTTGACTCATTGGGATGGAGTGCTGGATCCTTGGTGGTAGACGGATGATGTGTGTATTGCAGTGGTCTCACTCATTGTCTGGGTATCACCTCTCCAGGTGCTTGCTGTCATTATCAGAGGTGTAAGGGGGTGGGTGTTCTCTAACATGAGTGCCCTCATCTGTCCTCTGAATCTGTCCTGGTTGCTAGCCAGTGTGTTTACTGAGAGGCTCTGGCTGGCTTGTGGTTACAACAGGCAGGGAAGGACAGCATCATTTAGATCATTACCACCTTTTAAGAATGTTGCCAGATCTGATATGTAGTACCTATCTGTTGTAACTTCAGACACACACATCTATATTTACAGTTTTAAAACTTTAGTCTTTTAGTAATTATAAATACTTAATGCAACACGTAAGTCCTCCTGTTGGAAAGGTGGGAGCTGCCACCCTCGTAAGGGGTAGTCAGTCACACTGTGCACTTAGACCCCCAGAGACAGGCTGTGAGGAGGTGGCACCAAGCCAGAGGGGCTTTGGCAGGTGGGCTTGCAAGCACTATGGGCCCCCTGGGGTCACTTCCTGAGACCAAGATCATCACCCTAAGGGATAAAACTCAAAAAGAAGTTGGTCACCAAAGTTAACTGCAGGGGAATGTATTCTTGTATTGTGCTTTGATAGACAAAGCACACATGCTTGTTTGACCCTAAGCCTTACACCATGCCGCAACTCTGAGGAAAGAACAAGACATCATAAAGTCCCAGTCCCACACGGCTGGTAGTCGTGTTTCGCATCAGCGCCTACAGTACTGAGCAACATCTGATTTCATGGAAGACCCCTGCTGAGCCCATAGGCAGCCAACTTCCCGGTGACGTGGCTGTCCGAGCAGCCCTCCCCAGGGAGCGCAGGAATACTGAGCACTGGGGTTCGTGGATCATTTAACTCTTGAGCAGGCTTGGCTAGACCGTCTTTCTGTTTGCGATCATAGACCGGGGTACTTGCGCAGAAAGTAAAACACATATTTATTGTTTTACCGCCAGCTTCAGACAGGACCTCCCCCGCCATTCCTTAGATACCCAGGTGACTCTGATTTCAGATAAGGCTTCCCTGCTATCTGCCAAGCTGACCTGAGGCCGAAGTGATTAAGTGACCTTAGGCTGAGTTGGATAAATAGTCTTGGTGCTAAGGAAACCACCTCAGGCTGGTCCTTGCATAGACCTGAACAGGCCCGGCTGTCAACGCCTATTTCCACCTTGGGCAGCGCCCCTCCTCCTCATCCCCACCCTCTCCCTGTGTGACTGAGACAGAGTTCAGGCCTCCATTTCTCTAACTGTGGGTGTCCCAAAGGTTGGTTAGTTTTCCCTACCTATGGTGATTTTGGGATATCTGTACACTGAATTAAAGGCTTGCATGATATTTTCTTATAGCATTAGTTTCACTTCAAATATTAAGACAAATTAATTTCCACCCCGCTTTTTGGTCAGACTTGGGATTGAGCCTAGGAGCTTCACACTCAGCCACATTACCCACCTTTTATTTTAACTTTTGACTTTCGGATGGAGTCTCCTAAGTCACTACGTCTTGCATGCTGGGCCCCAACTTACGGTCCTTCTGCTTCAGCCTCCCAGGGTGCTGGGGTGCCGGGCCTGCGCCATTAGGCTGGGCTGACAGATTAGCCCCGAGCAAGCACATTTTCGCATTATATTATATTATATTACAGTTTGTACTTCAATATTTTGTATATGTACGATGACCTCTGGGACACCCTATAGGCAACAGCAAGTACAATGACCAACGCACCGACCGCAGCCCAAACCTCTCTCCTTCAGTCTGTGAGTGTGCTCTGGCTGGCAATGCAGCCCTTGCGCCGGCGGACCAGAGCTCAGGACTGGGAGAGGGATGTCGAGGAGCAGAGTTCCAGGCCTTTGCCCAGAGTTTCAAACTCCACACACCTGGCTGGGACCTGAGTGCTTGTATTTCTGGCATGTGTGAGTGATGCAGGTGCTGCTAGGACCCCAGACCATTCTGTGGACTGCCGCTCTGGTCATCTTGACACGGCTGCTTCCTGCCTGGACGTCCTGCTTTGAATGAGGTGCTGAGCTCTAAGCAGCAGGCTCGCCGCCCCCTCCCTCCCCCAGAAATGATTCACAGCAATGTTGGTCTTGCATTTTTGTGTGTTTGTGGCGCTGTCCTGGTTGCCAAGTGAGATACAGGGCATCTGTCTGAATTCACCTTGAAGATGACCCACGACTTTTCCAGTACCAGTGCACCTCCCTCTTAAATGTGCTGCCTTTGGAAGCCCTGAATTTGAGACATGAAACATTCATTCCTACCACATTTGCTTTGTCAAAAGGTATGAGCGAGGCGTCATTTTCATCAAAACATACAGGCACATATGTATGGCCTCTGGGTAGAGTAAGTCTGTGATTTCTGTAAAATTGAGGTAATGTATACATTTCAGTCATAATGTTGTACATTTGATACGATCACCTTTAGTTACTTGGTGAGTCTAATTGTCTTGGTTTTATAGATGGTCTTTGGTAAGTGGTTTCTCCCCAGGTTAAGGCAAGAGCTCCAGATTAAAGTCAGCTCAGCTGTCTTAAAAGGGCCGCACATACCGCAGTTCTGTGGAATGAGGCAGCACTGTGCAGATGTGGAAACACCTACTAGGCGCAGTCACAAGCTGCGCCAGGACTCAGAGGCAGCCCGCGCCTGTAACGAGTGGCAAGGGAGCGAGGCCGCACATTTGGCAAGGATTAAACTTTAGAGGGCCGGAGTGGAAGCGGGCCCCTTGATCGCAACGGACTGATGGACGACAGCGCGGCTTTCAGAGGTGCCGCCGTGTGGGCCTCTACGTGGGGGCGCCACGGCCAATTGGTGGGTAACTTCTTAGCACACTGGCAGGAGTCTCAGGAGTAAGACTGTGTCGGGGCTGAGATCTCTGAAACGAACTAAAGTTCTGCTACAAAGCGCGTGTTCTCCTGCTTCTCCCCACCCAGAGGAGAGTTCCTGGGGGGCAGAAACCCTTCTCAGGGCCTGTGGGGTCACAGGAGGGCTTCTGCTCAGGGAGGAGATGGGCTCTTACTGGAAAGCCCCCCAGGCAGACACACACACACACACACACACACACACACGCACACACACAAGCACGCACACACACACACAACACACACACACGCACACACAAGCGCGTGTGCGTGTGCACGTGGGTATGTGTGATCTGTGTATATATATACATGCATGTATACATATATGTATATATATTCATGTATGTGAAATGTGTATATATATATATATATATCCTCATCCGCTTTGTCCATGAATCTGGCATGGTGCCAGTTCTGGTTCTTCCTCAAAGTCAAAATGACTGTGAAGGTCAATGTTTTGAATGGATTTAGGACACTGAGACAGCCAGATGGAACCACTGAGCTGTGCTCCAGCCGCTCACCATAGTTTTAATCGTGCCTCTCCACTCCGCCCTCCACCTTATGCACATGTATGTATTTTTTATACAACAGTATTTCTTTAATTGCCTTATATGGCCGACATGAAATTACCTGTATTTCCACCTTACGGAAAGCCACACTCCCTTAGGAATAAAAGCTCATAATTGAAGCTCAAATCTGCAGTGTCAAGAAATGCCTGCTGGCTCCTTCCTCTACAGCGACATCTCATTTTTCTTCTTTTGATCACAAACTTGAATATCTCCCAGGTTAAGAAACACTTTCTTGGAGGACTCTGGGAACTGAAAGGAAAACGATGTTGGCATTGATGGCTTGCAAGTTCTAGGGAAAGCAAAGGCTTTTAGATTATTTCTCAAATAAAGAAAACTAGACCCACTTTCCAAGATGCCTTGGCCCACTCACCTAGCCCAGATTTTCTGAGGAAAAGCCGTGCCTCTGAGCCTGTTGGGTTGAAATCTTCTCAAGTGCTGGTTTGCAATGTCACTGTTGAAGGAACTTTGCCCCTAGAATTGCTGGAAGTGGGACACCGCGTCGTCAGGCTGCCAAGTCATTCTTAGTTAGACTGAGGGCCTTGTGTCTTCCCAACAGCTTCTTGAGAAGGCAACCCATTTGTTCGTTTGGTAAAGAGAAACCCTTATAGCTGGCTACTCAGGAAAGAGGGCTGAAGGAGGAAGAGACTCCACCCTGGTTTCTCCGGGCGTCCGATGACACTTGGACTTTTGCACAGCTGTCCCCTAGAGCCACCGGGGAGCTCTGTGTTGCTGACCCCCGTGGGGTCCGGCCACATCTTTGTCCCCGTACTGGCTGTCTCTCAGCAGGTGGTAGAGGTGGTATGAAAGCTTTCTGTTCTTGGCTCCAGGCACGCGGCATGGCCCAGGCTCCTTCTCAGTTCCGTATCTCCTCTTCTGTGGCTTCAGGATGTCCCTCCCTGTGCCACGCCTTGGCTTTCACTCATGTTTCCTCATTCATCCCTTTCCTCCCCCACTTCTGCCTTTAGATGATCATATCCAGGCTTACGTCTTGGTCCTCTACAGGAGCCTCCCAGATTTCTGTCTCTAGCTCAGATTTCACTCCCCTACTTGGCCGCAAAAGCCAACTAGCTTCTTGTTATTTTTGTAGGTTATCATACTAAAAACATCTAATGGGTCATGATATTTGGCCTCTGTCACCAGCTCTTCTCAGGCACCAATAGCCTTTAAATCTGCCCCTGACACACATGCCATTCTTCCCCCTGTCCCAGCTCCACTGCTGGAAGTTGAACCAGGGCCTGGCATTAAGCTGTATCGCCAGTCCTTTTTTAATTGTTTATTTTGAGTGTAACTAAGTTGCTGAGTTGCCCAGGTTGGGCTTGAACTCACCATCTCCTGCCTCAGCCTCCCAGAGTGCTAGGATGACAGGCATGTTCCTTCACACATGATTTATGGTGTCACTCTTACCTGAATTCTTACCTCTCTCCTCATTTTTTCTGGCCATTCTACTGAAAATGTCCTTTCCTTCTCTATCGCGATATTTCACATTCACTTTGGGTCCTTCACACTTAGTACTAACTAGCATACTCTACACTTACTTTTAATCTCACTGTCAGTCAAGTAAATTTCAACCAGAGCACAGATTTTGTCGGTTCCTATTTTCTACTATAGACCAGTAACAGGGTCTAACAAAGAGCAGTTGTAAAACAAATGTTTGTTGAATAAATGAAAAATAAATTACATGGCAGAGAGCCTTTGTTAAATTCTAGTGAGGTTACAAGAGTTAAGTAGTCAAGTGACTCCTCTGAACTCCTGATGCTGTAGTCAGAGATGTGAATTGTTGAGGGGAACCCAGGAAGCCATCACTGCAATCATAGAGTGAAAGACTTCATGTAACGAGAAAATTTTCCCAGGTAACACTCTACCCAGGGGTTAGTCTGTCTCTACTGCCCCCTGAGAACCCTGCAATATTTCTCTGAACATTTTTGTCCCTGTCTGTTCGTCATTGGTGTCAAAACAGAGGGTCTTCGGGTTAGAGAGAAATTGTTTCTCTGATACCCCAAGGAGTTAGGAGTAACTGGGAAGAAGGGTTCAAACCACAGAGGGGGAGCAGGGGACATCTGGACAATCTGGAGACAAACTTAACGCCCTTTACAGTGAGCTCTTCTGCCCTGACCCAGGCACATGGCCACCTCACAGATCACTGAGAAGGAATCATGGAACCCAGGCAAGGGCAAAGACGTTCTTAAGGCTGAGGGTAGTCTTAGGAGCTAGTCCCTTCTCGGGGCTTGTACCTCATGCATTTCTTTTTTAGTGTACTGCTTGCCAGGCCTTATGATGGCGTCGCAGCATTCTCAACTTCCTTGTCCTATGGATGGTCAGCTCAAAAGAGACTTCAGACACTTCACAGAGAGGTCCCTGAACTGGGGTGGACTTGCTACTGCTCTGCTGTCCATGATGACCGCAAGAGGAACAATAGGACACGCATGTTTAAAGTGGGGGCGAGAAGCTGAGCGCCCTGAAGGAGCTTCACGGCAATGCGTCTTTCATTGTCACCTACCATGTTGCAATCACACCTTGTTGGTCAAATGTTCATGACAATTTCTGTCAGGTGGAAACATGTCAGTGCATCCTCATGAAGCTTAGGCACTGAATTTGGCCTCTGTAACTTTTGACTCTTCTCCTAAGGCCAAATGACCACGAAAGGGAAATGTCTGGATTCAGGACACTGAGGCGGCCACAACAGGGCAACGAAAGACCCTTAGGAAAGACGACTTCCAACACCGCTTCAGAAAGTGGCAGGAAGGATGGGACACACGTGCCTGAGGTGAGAAGGAAAAATCCTGAGGGGGATTCAGGTCCATGTGTCTTTTACTATACTATTTTTTAAATTTAGATATTTAGGCTTATTTTTGATCATACCTATTATGTTCTTTTCTTCGTTCTGCAAAAATCATGTAGCTAGTAGACCTGCCTCTTCCCCAGTCTCAGGCAGCACATGTCAGATTTATGATGCTTTTATGTTGTAGCTTGGGACAAAAGAACTTGTCAAGGCAGGCTCTGAGGAGCAAGCGTGTAGTCGCAGCAGTCTGGGAAGCTGAGGCAGGAGAGCGACAAATTCGAGCCCAGCTTGGGTGATTTAGCAAGTTAATCGGCGTCCATCTCAAAATACATGAAATGGGCTGGGGTGTAGCTCAGTGCAAAGGTCCTAGGTTCAACCACCAGGGCCACAAAAACAACACAAGACAAAACAAAACAAAACAGAACCCATGAACCCTGAGAGAAGGTGGAGGAAGGCCCTGCAGGCAGGCAGGAGGAGGAGCCCGCTCCTCAGGGAGCCCGGAGTGCCCTCTGTGTCCCTGCACCACCTGTTTGCCCTGGGAGCTGCTTGCCACCGTAGGGGGCTGGGGGTTTGTCCTACCTGTTGGATGTGGGGATTCAGCTGGCCTAGAGCTCACACCGCAGGCATGGGAGTAGAGACAAGGCTGTCTTGGTGTGCTCTGCCTACTGTCCTTTCTGCCCCGGCCATGGGCCAAGATCACTGGCTATCCACTGGCCCTGGCAGTGCCTCCCATTGGTCCCAGAGGGTCCTGCCCACGCCACTTTCCAGGCAGCCGAGCACCGTCTCCCCGTCTTCGCTTTCCTTCCTGTGCATGGAGCTGGGAGTCGGGTCCGGGGCAGGCTGCCTCCCGCCGACGCCTGAGGGTCACTGGCTGGCCCCATTCTTCCTGAGAGCCCTTTGGAGTCAGACCACAAGCCAGCCTTTTAAAACAAGTACGAACTCAAACACACAGCAAATGCATGTGCGGATGTGGCAAGTGTAGGGAATGCCGTGGTGGTGGCTCACGGTTTTACAAGGTGAGGTAACTTTGACACTCACCTCGAGTTTTGCTTTTTATTTCTTGAGGGGAGAGTAGAGAGTTGGAAAGGGAAGAAGGGGAGGAGAAAGCAGGAGAGGAGGAAGGGAAGAAGGAAGAAAGGAGGAAACAAAGAAAGAAAAAATAAAGAGGAAGGAGGGAGGGAGAACAAAATGGAGGGAGGGAGGAAGGAAGGAAGGAAGGAAGGAAGGAAGGAAGGAAGGAAGGAAGGAAGGAAGGACAGGCAGGAAGGAAGGACAGGCAGGAGGGAAGGAGGAGGGGACAACCTTAGCCCGCCCAAAGAGAGCAGGCAGGTGACTTTCCCGGAGGGGCCTGTGTCACCTGGCCCCCTTCCCCGTCCCTGGGCTCCTAGACAGGATTTCTTCCTACTGATAAATCTTCAGTTTTTCAAAATGTGTAAACTCCTTCCCAGATTTCATGTCAAACTTAGAGCTAGTTTTTAAAAACTGTTCCCGTAAACAGTCTGGAGGTGTCAATGTCAGAAACGAGCCCCAGAGGAAGAGGGGTCTGCTTGTGGCATGCTGTCTGGTAGAGGCAAGCCACGGGACCTCCTGGCCCGGGGAGTCTGCTGGGCCTGTGCTGCGGCAGGTGGTGCCGTCTGCGTGGGGCACTCCCCGCACCCCAACCTGGCCCTGGAGTCTCCTTTCACATGAGCTGCCACTGGCTGCAGCCAGTGCCCCTTGGTAGCAACCAAATGCCCCTTGGCACGGGAGGGTTTGGAGGCGCCTGGGAGCTCTCAGAAGCTGCCTGAGAGAAATCAGTTTAGGGGGACCGAGCTGCCACTACAGTGGCCTGGAGGGGAGCTGGGGAGCAGCTCCTTTCTCTCTTTCCTTCTGCATCCCAGCTGCGGGGAGCATCCACTGAGCTAGTCGCTTGGCAGGAGCACAGTGGACCATCTCCGGACTCAGCAGCGCTAGGCTCTCCCAGCAGCAGGCAGGCAAATGCCCGCCACACACACAGGGCTGATAGGAATGGGTTTGCAAAGGCGCCTTGAAACAGCATTTTCTTCCAGAGAGCACGTGCTCGGATCCCACGCTGTCAGGCCCCGTCCCTTCCTCCCCCACGTGGACACCCCATGCCCTTCGAACTTGGCACTGAGTAGTAATGGAAGTGTTTCTGCGGTCACCTTGAGGACATCATATTTAGGCAACTTTAAAGAAGCCTAATCTGTGTGTGTGTGTGTGTGTGTGTGTGTGTGTGTGTGTGTGTGTGTGTGTGCACGTATGGATTTCTGAGGTACTAAGAATAGAACCCGGGACCCTTACGCTGAGCTACATCTCCAACTTTCTGTTGTTGTTTAATTTTTGATTTTTAAAAGGTTTTCCCTAAGTCACTAGGTCACTCAGTCTGGGCTTGAACTTGGGATCCTCCTGCCCAAGCCTTTCAATGGACTTTGCCACTGAGACTGACTACATTTTATTTTATTGTTTTATTTTTCCAGTGCTGGGAATTGAACCCAAGGCCTTTATTTATTTACTTATTTATTTTCATTTTGAGGCAGGGTCTCACCAAGTTGTTAATTTGCCCAGGCTGGGCAAAGTTACATGCAGTCATTTAGTTTGGAAAAGTCAGCAGTTTTCAAATCCTCATTTATATCTTAATGGCCATCAGACTGCCTAGTTTGAGCTGCGGAGAGCACAGCCTAAGTACCTTTGGGAAACAGCCCAAGGTTTTCTTCATCCCAGTCATTGCAGAAGTCAGTAATCCACGGCAAAGGAGCACCATGTGCCAGAAAGACCTTCCAGTCCCGGTCTTTCCTTTCCAAGGTCACGGGGATCATGGGAACTGCACGAGAAGGACAGGCGGGCCAGAGACTCTGTTCTGTAAGGAGATCCCCATCAAGCAGTAGGAATTCTAAAAGGTCTCAAGTAGTCACTCACTTACAGAAGTGATTTCCTGCTGGAAACCAGAAGAAAGTATTTTTCCCACTCTTCTGGAGACATCTCAAAATACAAATGGCGAGTGGCCAGGAGCCTTGAGCTTGGGAATGGCACCCTTTGGTCTCCCATGGGGCAGAGTCACCCAGTCTGCCTAGCACTGGGGGAGGCCTTGGTGAAGGCACGGTTGCCAGGAGTGGCCAGTTCTTGACACATGTCCCATCACAGACTTGGGGGTGGTGACAGGACCAAAATCGTCACAGTGATTTGGCCCTTTACCTACTTTTTATTTTGATACCTAAGGCTCCCCTATGATTTCTAATAGAAACATTTCATATTTGAACTATCCTGTCTTCAAAATGACTATTCACAAAATATTTCATGTAGACATGTTGAGTGCAGAAAGTAATAATGTCCTTCGGGAAGTGACACTTGCTACAGCTGAACTGACCAGGCCAGCTCAGTCTGGTCACATAGTTACAAAGGGTCCTAAACAGAGGCCCAGCTGCCCCACGGCACAGTCCTCTCAAGGAGTGGCACCCAAAGGCAGGCCCAACAGCCAAGCAGGAAGTGACAGGGAATTTCACTTTTCAGAACATCTTGTGGGGGTAGGATCACTTTCCAGGTTTCACCACCAACTCCTGTTCTCCACTTTCCAACTGGCTACCTGTTCTACACACTCTGAGTCCCAGACAAGCCAGGAACAGGCCATTTCGAGCCTTCACCGGCATCATGGTCCAATGGTGTGTGCGCTCTGCAGTACCGGTGATGTATGTGATACGCATGCAGGAATCATACTTGTCACGTGTATGATCATCACACACGGATATACAAGCACCTCATACCATGCATGCACACATGTAATGTACAAAACACATACTAATACATGCACATATAATCGGTGACCAAAATACATGGTGAATATTTAGATTTAAAAAGTTATTATAGAAAAGACAAGATAGTTCCCATCCCTGTGAACATGCTTACACCATTGCTCTTGCTGATTCCTTTTTTCATTTTTGTTTTTGTTACCCAAATCAGGGTATTTGTATTGAGCTATATCTCTAGCTAATTTTTTTATTTCTTGTTTTGAGACAAGAGTTCGTTGCGCTGCTCAGTTGTCCAGGCTAGGACTGGATGTGTGATCCACCTGCCGCAGCCTCCCAGAGTTCTGGGATCACAGGTGTGTTGGTCCTGATTGCTCTTACTGCTCTCTAACTTGAGGTTGGGCCTGGACTTGCCACTCTCTGAAACAGTTCTGGAAGTCTTCCTTGGTGCCATCCAAGGGCAAGGAGGCTTACAAAACCACGGAGGTACATCCTCATCAGCCTTGTTCACTCAGATCTGCTACCACTTGACTTCTGGTTCTTCCCCAAAGCCAAAACAACCGTGAAAGGCAAACATTTTGAATTGATTCACGACATAGAGAAAGCCAGGACAATGTAACTAAGGGCAAAAAGGGGGCTTGTGAAGTATTTCATTGGAAAGGTTTCAGGGACACACAGGTTTGCTTCTATCCCCTAACACAGACGCGACTGAATCACAAAGGACAACACGACCTTGGAAGAGTTAGCACAGATGACCTCTTGGAGACTCTGGGGTTATAGGTAATATCATTCTATAATAGAAGGGAACTCTTCAACTCAATGTGCTATTTTCAATTTAGCACAGATGAGAGGAAAAAGAGGCACATATAGGAATTAAAAGAAAGCTAAACTCAAAGCAGATGTCAGGAAATGCTTTGCTCCCCTGAGAATGAAATACATAGATGAGAAGAATATTTAGACAAGGCAGTTGACTGAGTCAAGAAACTAGGATCATCATTTAAAAATAGGGACCAGCGGCTGGGCAGGAGGCTGAGGTAGGCAGACACTAAAGATAGCCTGAAAAACGTGACCTCCCATGGAGAAAAACGCACCCGTGTAAGCTGGTCCTACTTATCACGCCACGCTGCCCACTGCCTTCAATCTCCTTGGGCATTTGGAAGGTGTACTAAAATTGCATTCCTGAGTCAGGAAATACACGTTTTAGCAGAAAATAAATCTGGCCCTGCAGACACCAGAGGCTGTGTGTTCTGTTAGAGTCCTCGCATGTCCCCTTTACCTTTGCCCCCACACTGGATTCCACCACACGGCAGAGTTTTCCCAGACGGGAATCTCAGGGCTGGTTTTCCCAGTGACGCTCGGTCTAGTGCCAGACGAGCATTTCCTGAGTGAAGGCTGCTGGGAAAGGGCCTGTCTGCCCTGGCTGCACATCTCTCGGGTGAGTAACATGGGGTGAGGCGGAGGGGAAGCTTGGGACCCAGAATATTCCAGCTTATTTTTGGAAGGCCAGTTCAGGATGACCCGACATCATGAAGCTCCTCAGATCCACCAAGGTAGGTCCCTTCATTTCCATGTCATTAGGTCATTTCTAAGAAAATGCTGCAGAGCTGAGACTGCGTGCTCATGTTGTATGAATAGCATGCGATTTGAGAAATGGGAAGTCTGGATGAATACTGTACGAAATTGAGGGGAAAAAGAAAGACATCCCTGATGTCAAGATATTCATAATACTGTGGAAATTCAGTAAGGTATTTACAGTGTTAAGATGGTAGTAGCTCTGGTCAGCATTGTGATAAAAAAAAGAAGCCGACTTTTCTGAGGGCCGTTCACTGTGTCTCTCCGAAATCTGACAAGTACTAACTGCTCCATCACATGCGGTCAAGGAACACGCCCTCCATGCTCTTAGTTTTTGTTTAAATCACTTCTTCTGTTTGTCCTTTGTTTCCCTTATAATGTGTGATTCGCTACATTGAGGATGTGTTAGTTTTTTTTTTCTGGAATCATTTAGGAAATAATCCCCCCGCCATCTCCCCTAGCCCATAAAGAATTTGTTCTTCCTCCTCTGAGTTCCCATGAGCCCTTGGACATGCTCTGTTATAGCCTTTATAATATTTTATTATGATAATGTGTCTATTTGTCTCTTGCTTACAAAAAAGGTACCACCCCTAGAGATTAGAGGAACAGGATGTTGCCTTGCTTATTTCTAGATTCTAGCACTTGTGTGTGGGTTTGTGTGCATATGTGTGGGAGTGTGATACCAAGTGGTGAACCCAGAGCCTTTGGAATGAGCTACATTTTCAACTTTTTTTTTTTTTTTTAAATCCAGTCAGAGTCTCAGTAGGTTGCTAAGTTGCCAAGACGGGGCTCAAATTTATAATCCTCCTGCCTTGACCTCCAAGAATGTTGGCATTATAGTTATGTACCACCGTGCCTGGCTTCTGGCACATTTTTAGCTTAGACTTAACGGCCAATAAAAGCTTACTGAATTGAAATGACCTGAAAAGTTGTGTTAGTTTGGGTCCATATATAAGAAGAGCCTGTAGTGAGGTGGTAGGTGTGAGTGGTTCACGTGGAAGACGATCCCAGGGGTGAAGACATGGGAATAGGGGCATGATACAGGAAAGCACAAAACACAAAAAGCTGCATTGCCTGGTGGGATCGCACTGGGAGCAGCTGAGGTTCAAGTCCTGTGGTTTAAGCTCTGAAAAACTGCATGACCTGTAACTCAGAACTGTCCTCCAAAGAAAGAGGCCTGGGGCATTGGTCTATACGGTTTGCCACTCATTATCAGTGGCTCTCCTGGAAACAATTTCTGTAATGATTTAGGTACACAATGTGTCACAATGTCTCCTGCATTTGGGGGTGAGGTTTTGAGGGGTTATTGAATTACAGGAGATGCTCTACTCCTCAGTGAATTAATATTCTAACGAGTTTATAACCAGCCTTGCAGTTAGGAAGGTGGGTCTTGACTGCAAGAAGTGGGTTGCTGGAGACGTGACCTGGAAGGATCTAGTTTTGTCCCTAGGCTCTCCCACTTTCTCTCTGCTTCCTGATCACCACAGTATGAGCACCTTTCCTCTACCGTGTGGTCTCCACCATGGAGCCGGCCAACTTTGAACTGAAGCCACCAAGATCATGAGTCAAAACAAACCACTCATCCTTCAAGTTGAGAGTGTTGCTTGTTTTGTTTTAGTGACAGGAAAGTGATTCTACAACATCCTCCCTCCCACTCCTTGGCTGCTGCCCTGGCTTCCCCAGTTGGTGAGGTTCAAAGGCTTTGGAGAATTTCAAGTCCTAGGAGCTGAGAGCTGTGCAGGACGATGTGGGGTGGGAAGCTCTCAGCACCTGGAGATCTGTGCATCCCCGCTGCAGTCGGTGACAGAGGTGGGTCACAGGGTACACAGGGTCTACTCTGTACCCAAGGGTATTTGCTGAGTGGCTTGGTGACTGACTGAGGAATGGATGAAAGTCCTGAGAATGTTGAGGGAGGGTGCAATTGTCGTGTCCCCCTTCCTCCAGGTGCTGGGCATGGAGTGTTGGATTTCAGAGGTGTCTGGGGTCTTTCTCCCACTCAGACAGACAGACACACACTCATTAGACACACACTTCCGAAGCAGAGCCACAGCTGGGTCGGCACACGTTGCTGAAGTGGGAGAGGACATGATGACGTCTTCTTTGCTGCCAGAAAGAGAGAGAGAGAGAAAGAGAGAGAGAGAGAGAGAGAGAGAGAGAGAGAGATACTTGCATATTTTGCATGTGATAGGCACCTCATTTAGTCTCCAAGTTCATCGCCCTCAAACCTCTGACACAGAGTACAACATTCTAGAACTCGTACAGAAGTCTGAGTTGCTCTTCGTCTGGCATCTCTGAAAACTCAGGTAATTGCTTTTTCTCACCAAGTCTTCTCTGGGGCCACTCATCTCATGGGGATGAGAGACACGACGCAGAATAGAATGATTCCCAAGCGTGTGAGGAGACACTTTTCCTGACTTTTAATACCAGTGATGTTCGCTGAATGCAGCAACAGCAATGGGTCAAGCAAACCAGATATTTCCACACGAGTCAAAGAGAAAGAGTATGACAGGGAGAACACGTGTTTCCTTGGAAACCACCGAGAAGTTTTCAGGGGTCGCTCACTGTCCCACATTCATCAGCCATTTTACTTGTAGAACATTTTTGCCCTGCAGTTGCGTTTGACTTTAGACACTTGGTGTTTTACTTGTTACAGAATCAGCCAGAACTTAAAGGTTGCGATTGTACAAAAGAGCAAGGATGATATTTGAACCAAAGAGGGGATGTCAAGGATTTGGAAAGGGATCTGACTGGAGATACGAGGCTACATGCTAAAAATAGATGAGCTGCATATTTTCTGTAAGACACATAAGAATATTGTTACACAGTAGTTATGTTCAGATTGGATCGGAAAAAACAGTATTTTTCTAAAGAGGACATACCATGTTCTCAAAGTAAACTATGAGGTATGGACCCACCAATGCTTTGACAGTGAGTAACCTTGGGATCACAGATGAAATAAATTAAATCCTTATGAAATAGAAGAGTAGGAGGACCGAGTGTTCAAATGGACAGACTTAAGAACTAAGGAAGGTAAGTCCTAAGAGGTGACGGTGAAAATTTGCCTCTGAAGGTGTCTTCCCAAGTCAGCTGAATTGGGACAGCTTTATTGATGAGAAAACTCAATTCTGTCTAATCCCATTCTGAGCTGTGACCTTCTTGTGGCTAAAACCAAGCTGTACAAATAGTGATGGGCTAGGCAACAAAGATTAGAGCTGTTTAGAAAAGATAAATTCCTTGATATTAGAGCAGCAGGGTCAATAATTTCTTGGGTCAGAAACACGCTCTGCATATCTGCAGAAGCTAGGTAGAGTAAAACCTGAGAGTGCAGTATTTATCTTGTTATTTAGATAGTGAGATCATGCCAAGACCGGTCAGACTTCTGCAAAGGAGGATGGGGCTACAGAGGCACGTGGGAAGATAACGTACGCACTGCAGTTCTGCTCTGTCCCCCACAGACACGGAGGGGGCCTTTGTTTCCCACTTTACTGGTCTTGGTCTTCAAAGCTCCAGGAGGAAAATAATGAATCATCATTTCAAGGAACCACGTCCTAGCTTGGAAAAAACATCAATATTTAAGTTTAACTGCTTAGAGGAAACTTAGGACCTTTGCGTAGTAACTATCAATGGGTTTTTGTGTATGTGCTTGAGTTGAAGTGCCACTGTGGTATCATTCAATATTATAAGCACCCAAACCTCTTAAGACAGTTTGTTGTTTTGCATTGAGACTATCTGATAGGTTAGCATTCCTTGAGTATTTCCCAGTATATGAATAGAAATTTTTCAAAAATGATCTTAAGGGATAGAGGATTTAGTTCATTTCATAAATTACGCAAGTCTTAGTGCGGCTGAGTAACAAGTTTATGGTACCTTGGCAGTCGGTCACCTCAGGCCATTCATTTATAGAAAGCTGAGCCTACCTGAGGCCAGGTGAGGGTCTTTTATGCCTGCTACCACCAGAACACACATTCTCAACTACCTCTTATCAGGAGGTTTGAAAATTGATGATAATTTTGATTCCGGTGGATAACTTTCCTACCTGCATCTCAGGAGGTCAGGTTTGTCAGACCAGACTCCACTTACACCTTGAAGACACCTCCTTGCGACCTCAGTGTCCCTTTGTTCCAGCATCACAAGGCTCACGCAGGCTGCTGGGTGATGCCATCCTCAGCACTCCTCTGTCCGTGTTTGTGAGAAGCTACTCCGCCAACATCTAAGGTTGTGTCAAAGCACACAGTGGATTTTTTTGAATCGAAAGTATTACAGTAAAGGTCAGATTCCCATGGGATCCTACTCAGAACATACCTTCACTTACCACAGGGATTCGCTTACCGACCTACCGCATCGTGCTTGCTTCTTGTTGAAGCAGTCCCGGAAGTCCTGTTTCGCGAGTGTCTTTAGTTGCATTGTCACGGCTGCCTCGGCGTCCAGACCTGTCTCAATGTCTTTACCTTTTAGGGTCATTTTGATTGGGAGGAAGAGCCAGAAGCTGCACCATGCCTGATCTGGTGAGTTAGGCGGATGAGGACGCATCTCGGTGTTCGCAGGAACCAGCCTTCCTGTTGCGTGGCACCTGGTGTCCGTGTTCATGGTGCTTTGACCACACCTCATTTGGACACTCAACAGAGAGGACGTCCGGAAGGGCTTCACAGAATGGCAGGGATGGCGAGTGTCTTTAAGGCAATGAAGATTATTTTGAGAGGGACTGATAGCATTGTGTCTTTTATTGTAATACATTTTTACAAATATTCATTGTACATTTCAACCATAGCTCATATATCTAAATAAATAGTTATGCATTTTGGTGATTTTGCCCCAGGATACCTTGAGACATGTTTGAGGGTACTGTTGGCTGTTGTATTTTGTGTGTGGGGAACAATTACTGCCACCAAGTTCAGGAAGAAGCTAAACATCCCACCACACACAAGGCAAATGTGGTGAGTCCTTGGGTTAGAGCCCCCATGTGAACCCATACACAGCCCAGATCTTCATCCAGTGTCCCGCTGTGGCTTTCACCATGAATGACGGGTTGAGGGCGTGACACGTCTGGGAGGTGTCTGTGCTGTAAAGCAAGCAGTCCCAGCGAGTGTAGTGGGGAAAGTCTTGAGAGCACCCTGGCCCTAAACGCAGCCCTCAGTCCCCCAAGTTTCATGCTCTCACAGTTGCACGGCTCTGCGGCCATTTCTTCTGAGACGTGAGGTGTGAGAAGTCACTTAAGTCAGATTCACATTTCAACCCTCAGAAGCAAATAATGTGAACCCCGTGGGACTCTTGAGCGCGAGTTTTACAAAGTGAACTATTGATCTTACAGCTTATGTTATTCCAACTGATCCAAGCTCCAGCCCTTTGATTTAGGGAACACTGATTGCCATTCTAGATACCACGTGAGACTCTTTTATATCTTCAAAAATTGTACATTTTCTGGTGCAATCTCAAATTTCAGGTTGTATGGGTTTTCTTTAAGGTCTATGCCTCAGGTTACCCCTACAGAAGTGATGTGTTATATGCGAGCATCCATTAATTATTCAATACAGAATTGAGAGTCCTACTGAATTTTCAAAGTAACTTGATGGAGTCTATTTTTTTGTTCATGCAATATCTACGTTGACTGCAGAGTTTATTCCAACAAATGTAAACTTTGACATTACTGAGAGATAGACTTGGTAACACTTGCTGGGTGGTTGGAAGTGGAAGAGGGCACAATGGACCTGACATGCTGGAGAGGTTGCCTTTGGGTTAGACTCAAGCCACTGTCCATGAAGTCCCAGTCTCTGAACTCCCGGATGTGGTGGTTACAGAGGACTTTCAACTTGATTGGCTTTGGGGTTTTCCTTGGGACTTGTTCTGCTCTGGGTCTATCCTGTAGGTCTGGGTGGGTCGTGGAGAGCCTCCATAACTTTGAGTACTAAATTTGGCCCTTTGCTCCTTTCTCTCTGTCACGGTTCCTCTGTGCTGTTTCTTTGCTCTGCCACACCCTTCCACCATGGAAACCGAGGGCCAAATTAAGCTTCTCCTTTTGTGTGTTGTGGGTGCCACGTACCGTGTCTAGTGATGGGAAATCTAGCAAATACACTGAATGCGGAAGAGAAAAGCCATGGTTGAGATGTAGACGTATTCATCACAAAAAGCTGGTATAGATAGAAGTAAAATGCCCCAGTTATACAGTTTGATCAGAAGCTCAGGAGAAAAGTCTGAGGAGATATAGGCCAGGGAAATTGCATAAGAAGTCGCAGGATTAACCCAGAACATGTGTTGAAAAGTCACAGCCTGAGGAAGGGAAGTCAGCAGAAGAGACAGAGATAAGTCGAAATCCGGGAGGATGTGAAAAGTGAAATCAGAGATCCAGGTGTCTCAAGGGCTCCCAGTGATCCCCGGTGCAGGCAGCAGCACTGCCCCTCCTGCAGGGTCCCGGCAGCACCCAGGAACTTAGGGGCCATCATTTTGCATTAGTTTTCTGAAAGTTCATGCACAAAATTGTTAAGCTTTTGGCTCCACAAAACCTAAACCTACCCCTAAATCTTTACTATCCCTCTCATAGTCATATGAAAAGAAATTTGTTCAAATTTTTGCTTATTTTGAGGGAAAATATTAATATATTTTTGTCATATATAATGTATTACAAAATTAGTTCAATGAATTGCCTTCAAATTTCTTTCTAAACTATTGAAGTAAAAGAGCACATCCTTTAGATATTAAAACGAGCCTCATGAATTTAATTTTTTTTGTGATGTCAAAATGATCATGTAGGGATCACATGGCCCAGCAATCCTACCCCTGATCAAGAATCCCAAGGAGCCAGGTCAGAGGTCGAAGAGACAACTGTGTCGTGCATTCTCATGTTTATGGCAAGGCTAGGCACATTAGGTGGGTTATGGAGTCCGCCTTGGTGTCCACCCACACGAGTGGATAAAAAAAAATGGAGTCTCTGTGTTTGTGTATGCACACATGCGTGTGCAATGAAATATTATTTTGGCATAAAAATAGCAAAAATATTTTATTCACAGTAACAGATGAAACTGAAAGACAGTAAAGACGGGCACAGACAGACAAGTACTACACACTCTCACTTACAACTGGAACCTAAAAATGTCATCTCTTGGAATCAAGGAGTAGCACAGTGGCTACCAGAACCTTAGACAGGGACCGGACGGGGGTAGGAGTGACAAGGGACAGTGGTTAATGCCTTCTGACATGCACTTAGATAAGGGGAATAATTTGTATTGTTCCAGAGCAAAGTAGGATGACTGTGGTTAGCTGTTAACTATAATGAAATAGCCGGTGGGAAGGATTTTGAATGTTCCCAACACAGAAATGATCAAGGTCTGAAATGCAGGTATGTAGACAATTTTCACCCTTTCATTACATATTGTCTTCATGTACTGACGTATCACAGTAGCCCACAAATATGTACCGCTCTTATATTTCCGTTACAGAACGTATAGTTAATAATAATAATATAATAGCAATCATCAGCATTTTACCTACGAGGTAGTTCTGGTTTATGTTGCTCTGTTTTTATCTTAACATATGTGTTTTGTAATACATAATATAGACTAATTTATAGTGACCACCCCAACCTATCCCCATTCATGTTGGCAGCAACATATAAGAGGGTGCAGCAAACTGTTTATTTAAAGAATGAACTTGGAATTCAGTCCTCAGAGCAAGCCTGTGTACAGGTTGCTGAATGCCTGGGGAGCTTGGAGGGGGGTGCTGCTGTGTCAGCTGGGTTAGCTCTGGGATGCGCCTGGCGGTGGGGGCGGGGCTACAGGATGTCGCTTCCTCCTGTTTCCGGGGCGGGTCTTGTGGGCGTGTCTGCGGATGCCTTCTCTGCGCGCTGGCCCCCCTCTGCTACCCACTGAGCCCTTCCTTCCGCTGGACGGTTCCGCGTTGGAGCCAGCCGGCCGTGAACGGAGCTCCCCTGAAGCCGGGAGCTGAGTTACACCTCTGCAATTTGAGAGTGGTGGGCGCTGTGTTTCAGCAGCAGCAAAGCTGACTCAGGCATCTGGTGTGTTCTACTTGGAGAAAAAAAAAAAAAAAACTGTACGTAGTCCAAGTAATGCTGAAGAAGGGTGCAGGGTGTTTGGTTCCCGGCTAATTTCGGATGGCCACGTCACATGGGTTAGCTGACAGCCTGTCCCGCGGCGTGGGGACAGGGGGTTCGGAGAGCGCTTCTCTCTGCTTCCCACCTGGCAGACGGAGGCCGCCCTGCGCAATCCTCCGTGGCCTGCGCGGTTCAAGAGGAACCAACGTGGCTATGCTCCGCGGTCAGGGTGACGCCTTCTCACGTGCACACGTAGAGTGCTGGGAGCACCGGGCCAGGGAAGCAGGTGTCAGGCAACGTGCGGGAGTCCGGCCAGGAGGAGCGGAAGGAACAGAGAGGAGGGGCGCGGATCGGACTCGGGCCCATCTGGGCCGCTCTGATTGGACTGAGAAGAGAATGCTACTGCTGTCATCTTCTCCTGTGATGATGATGATGATGATGATGATGATTGTTATTATTACTATTATTAATTTGGATGGTACTGGGAATTGAGCCCAGGGCTGCCTGCTCAGCTCACTCCTATTTTTTTGATTTTGAATTCAGCTCTCTAACTTGCTGAGTTGCTCAAGCTGGGCTTGAGTTTACGGTTCTCGTGCCTCAGACTCCCACAGTGCTGGGCTCATAGGCCTGTGTGGTACCATGCGGATCCTCTTTGATATTTTGTTTGTTTTTCTATTCTTCCTTCCCTTCCTCCTTTCTTCCCTGTTTCTTTCTAAATGTGAAATAACTCAGTAAAATTAAGCAACTGCTGGTAACAACAACTCACAATTAATGGACTCAACGTTGTTTCTGTTTTTGCTTTTCCTAAGGTCAAACCCACTAAGGACATATGGGCCTTAGGCAGTCCTTCATCCAACCATACTTTAATTTGCAACTTTCTATTTTTAATTTAGAAAAAAGCCCCAAGATGCAGAAAATTGAATATGAATGAGTCAGTTATTTCCCACTAAAACAAGGAAAGCTTAAGAAACAAAAGGAACGCAGAGTGTCAAATTAGAAACACGGTATCTTATGTCTTATGTAAGCGTTGTCTCACACACCTAATGGGCCAAACCAGAAGGTACGTGTGACAGAGGTGAGCAGAGTTACTACAGTTCTGATAATTAAACTCTTGGGCATGAATGTTTTAGCTCCTAGAAAATACATATCCCCACCTCAGTACACAAGTCCCATAGTGCTCAAACAACAGGCCAGTGTTTCTATTTGTGAAAATAGAAAGGCATTTGGGCTAAGGTAGTGCATGTCAGCATCAGAAATATGGCGTGGTACCTACGTGCTCAGGTACCCATGGTTTTGTCAGATCATGTCACCTGTTCTCGGTTCTCTAGATGGAAGGAACAACTCTTGACTGTTATCCCACTGAGACTGCGCCAGTCTCAAGTATTGAACTCAAACTTGGCACTGGGACATTCCTGGGTGCAGAAGGGAGAGGAAGGCGGCTTACTTTTCTCACAGGCTCCCCGTCTCCTGCCTTCTCTGGAGAGGGTAGCGGTCACCACGGGATCCCTTAGCCTGTTTTATCCTTGAACACGACTCCACCTCCAGTGGCCAATTCCGCTCTCTCTTCCATGCTATAGTAACAAACAAACAACAAAACTGAGAGCATCCGTGTACCCAGGGATGCAGCCCTCAGCTTCTGTGACGCCAGGGCCTGGGTTCGTGTGAGACAGCTTCTCCATGTGTGGTGGTGGTGGGCACTATCGCCGTTGCCCCAGGTCCACCTCATATCCCTAGGCATCCGAGTCACACAAGGAGCACGCAGCCTAGATCCCTCGTGTGTGCTGTTTGCTGTGGGCTCATCCCCCTGTGAGAAGCTAATGCTGCCTGATCTATGGGAGGCAGTGTGCAGGTGGTCGTGGACGTGAGCAGGAGAGATCGTGAACACCCGTGAAGCTTACTTCACTCCCTGCCACTCACCTCCGACTGTGCAGCCTGGTTTTAGCCTGGGGTTTGGGGACCTCTGATTGAGAGAAGTCAGACTCTTAACTATTGGTTTATGAAACAAATTTATTTTGTAGGATTTTTTGTTTTTTTTTTTCCCAGAATAAAAAAAGCATAATTAGTAAGTAATAAATACTGAGCGAATAAAGGCACCAAACATCCCCTTGCCTAACTGCCTCCTCACCGTGGACTTCCCCGAGAGACCTTCCAGTCCTACTAACGACAGCCCCTTCCTGCAGCAGCCTGTGTGTGAGGCTCTGGACTCATCTTTGACGCCTGCGTTCATCTTCCACGTTACCAGCAAATCCTATTTATTTTGCCTTCAAAGCATCCAGAACCCGGCCCCCTGTCACCACCTCTGCTGATACTGCCTCCACCCTTTGCCCCTGGGCCCTCGTAGCCTCTGGGCTCATCTCTGGCTTCCACTCCCTGGAGCACGTGCTCTACAGGTGGGCCACAGATCTGTCATCCTTCACCTCAAGCATCCTCTGCTCCGTCCTCTGAGAGTCTGAGTTCAAGGGAACACCTTCACTTCTGGCACAGCTGCTCTGGCTATGCCTGTCCTGTTCCATGGGCTTCCGTCTTTTTGGCATCCCCTGGACCCCCCGTGGCGGCTCACTTTGTTGCAGCTGTGCCAGCCCCTTCCTGGTTCTCCCACACTTTAGGCTGGATCCCAGCCCCAGGGCCTTTGCTCTCATTGGTCTTTGTACTTGGAATGTTCCTCTTTCATGTGTCATGGTCACTTGCTGTGCACAGTTTTCTGGAGCCCGAGCTCAGCATCACCCCAGATAGGCCTGCCCTTAACGCAGCCTTTCAAGACACTGAGCCCCCGTAGAGCACACCGTATGCACGCGGAGCATACGCTGTATGTTTTCTTCATTGTCTGCCCTGAGGGAGACAGTGATGGGTTCAAGTTCAGACCACCGTGACAGGCATGTGTAGGGAGCTGGAACCACGGGCAGAATGACTGATTGGCGGCACTCATGTCTGATGTTTGTTCTCAGAACTCTTGTGGTCCTGTTTTCTGTCCCCCGTGGTATGGTCTATTACTTTGGCAAAATACTTAGGAAGTACAACTTGAGGAAAGAAAAATTCAATTTGGCTCATGTTTTTAGAGGTATTAATCCGTAGCCAACTGGCTTCATTGCTTTGGATTGGAGCAGAAGCATCAGAGTGGAAAGTCACTCACCTCATGGCAGCCAGGAAGCAGAGAGGGTGAGAGGACCAGAGAGGTTGGGGCCAGAGTCAAGATGTTGGAGGCATGATCACAAAATACAGTGAAAGCTTAAATTAAGAAATACCCCCCCCCCCAAGATTCACCTCTCCCTCCAAGCACCCGGTTCTCACCACTTTCCAAAGCCATTCTAGGCATCTGCTCTTGTCAGTATCTCCTCACGGCTGCCTGAGGTTCTGAACTCACGTCCTAAGCTGACTCAAAAGGTTTATGGCAATTTCTGTCAGATAAAATGTTACAGTGTGTCCTCATCCGCCTTCTTCAAGAGATCCAGCACTGTGTGGCCTGGCGCTACCCTGCAGAGGAGAGGTGAGGTACATTTTTTTGAATCTATGCAGAAACTTAAGTAGCCGTGACAGTGAAATTAAAGACTCTCAGGGAGAAACGACTTCCAGAACCGCTTCAGAAAGTGGCGAAAGTGTGGGGATAAGCGTCCAAAGCAAGGGGACAATCCTGAGGGTGACCAACAGAAACGTGCCTTTTAATGAAATAAAATTTAATTTAAATATTTCCTGTAGTTTTCAGTCACGCTTCGGAGTCTCCAGTGTCCCACCCTCATGGCTGTCCCCTTCAGGTCGACCTCGCTTCCCGTTCCCAGCATGTCTTAACCCTGCCATCCATGCGTCATCCCACAGGTGGGTTAATTTATCAATTTACATACACGTGTTCAGTCACAGCTATTTGGAGCCCGCCCACTGGCCACTAACCCTTTTGCACAGGAGCTTGGGGGACGTTTCTAAATCCAGAACCACAACAGGTTTCCTTCACATCACTTGAGCTTTCCCGCCTCAGCTCGAGTGCTCCCTTACCCAGGGCCGGACGCACATCCCCTCTCTCTGAAGCTTGGTGGTACTGCCCGAGACAGACTTCATTCCTGCATCTGTATTGACCTAACTTACACGAGTGTTACATTTCTCCAAAGCAAAGCCATGTCTCCACAGTGCCTTCTGAGTGCAGACTGCCACAGTATTTACCCAGCAAATGTTTGTTGACTGACAAAAGAAAGATGTGAGTGAAGGAAAGGAAATAGAGTTGAATGAGACCGCTCTGCCTGTCAGTGAGCAAGTGGTGGAGCAACAGTCTGGAAAGAACTTACTTGGGGGCCTGTCAGAAGCGTCCCAACCGCACGCTGATGGGTTGGGCTGCCGCTACTTTCTAGTCCGACGCGTCTCTAGGGCTTTTTCCTGGGACTCCGCTTCTTTGGGAAGAGATTATCTGTGGAAAATCTCCTCCATCAAAGCTCAGAGCCGTCTCTTCAAAACGAGGCTTCCGTCTTCTCCAGGTTTCTTTCTCTGTCGGAAGGTAACTTCCTTACTGCTTTCGATACTGTTGTCCTTAACTACCTTTTACTTAAGTCCGTTACCTGTGAAGCAGTTTCCTAAGCAAATCCGTGGTTACCTATTCCTGAAATGCGAGATCATTCGTGTGCTACCTCTGATGTTTGTTACACATCTTTCTGTTAATGAAATTAAATGACAGGCACTTATGTAAGCCACAAGGAAGCTGCTCCAAGGAAAGAGGCTGACTTAGGCAGGCTGTTGAACAGCAAGTGTATTCGTGCTTTGGTGAGCGTCAGTAGCCATGCAGCCGTGACTGGGAAACAGAGCTTTTTAAAAAGTGTGTATGTTTATTTGCATACATGTAAGAGAGTGTGTTTTTGTGTACTGACACAAAATTAAGTTCAACAGAAGTTTCTGTCTGGGATTTCTATGTGTTAGCATCCAAGAAGCATGATGTCTTGGAAGGATCCTCCTCTAGAAAACAAAAGCTGTGGCTTCACACAAGGTTCACATACCTGCAATTGCGTACTGAAAGGGGTTTCATGCTGTGTGCTTTACACACGTGTAGATGCCTCCCTAATCCTCCTGCTAAAGGTGTGAAGCAAGTGTAGGCAGGCAGCTTTATGGATGAGGGCACCGAGGCACAAAGGAACTCAATTGTAACGACTGTAAACCTCCTGGCCACCCAGCTGGCAAATGTCCTTCTGATCCCAGTGCCCTTGTTGGTTTAGGAGCTCCGTCAGCAAGATCAGGCCATCCTTTGATCCGTTTTCCTACCTGAGAGTGGAGGCCCACGCCTGGGACCCCATACTCGGAGAGGCTGAGGCAGGAGGATTGTAAGTCCAAGTCCCGCCTGGGCTACTTAACAAGATGCTGACTCCTAGTGAATAAATAAATAATTTTTAAAAAGATCAAAGGCATATTCAGTGTGAAAAGGCCCTGTGTTTCATGTCCATTATTTCAGAAAGAAAGGAAGAAAGAAAATAAAAAAGAAAGAAAGAAAGGGAAAAAAGCCATCTGCTGGCAGTAATAGGGGTTCACTCTCTTGCACTGTGGAACTTCCGTGGGCATCGCATTAATGTCTGTGCAGTGCAGACATAATATTGCTGTGTTATCTCACAGCTCCGTGCAGAGGACTGTCGCACCAATTTAATAAAGGACACCAGTGTGTAGGACAAGGTTGTGGCTGCATCTTAACAACGCATCCACAGCAGGGCCTCTCACTCAGGGGGCCTGCTGTTGTTCTAGGCAATTGCTAATTGGGATGCCACCTCTCTTCTCCTCGCTCCTACGGCACACTCTTGCCTGCCCGCCCCTCTGTCCCTCCATCCATGTTGCCCGGAGTTCGCTTCTTCGAGAGCAGGAGCTCTTGCTTCCCACAGCTGGAGTTCTTCCTGGGACGTAAATCTAACCTTGCCTTCGCCATTTGCTTGGAGACCGAGAACGGACCAACCTCACACTCTTCTTTGACGCGTTATTTTTGCCAGAATTTATTGAATGCCTCTGTTTATCTACTTGGCCAACACTGCAGCATCTCTACCCGAATGATAGCCCCGTTACTTAGAGCCCTTTCAGGCTTCTTGGCTGCGTGCACACTACGCAAAATAGTAAAGGATCCTTTCAGACCCCCTGGTTGTACTGTCTCTGCTTTTGTAAGGCGTGATTCAAATTGTTATTGCAAAGAGAGGATCTAGTTATTTGCATTTTGGCCAATGAGGATTACGGGTCAGCCCTCGTTTTTTACTAACCGATGTTTCCATCTCCTTTACACCCACCCATACAGTGCAGCTCTTTTTGCTTTTAACTTTCAGGTATGATGTTACAACCTGCTGCTTTGAAGACTCCTGTTGAAAAATGGGGACTCTAGATCGACAGGAAGGTAGCATTTGTTAAGTAGCCACGTGTTGCGGCGTTCGGGTTCTACATTTCTCATTCACCTCATCTACTGGGAGGGGCAGGAGGCCAGGGAGACACGGCCGGCTCACGGCCGGGAGGCTGGGAAGCCAGGTGCTCGCCCACCTGTGTCACAGCTGTGCGCGCCGGCTGCTCTCGCCTGAGCTAAAGAACACTCCGTAAGTCACCTTGAAGTAATTAGAATGCTACCTTCTTAGAAGAACGCCCTCAGTTGGGGTCCACACTTGACCTCGGACCAAGCCCTCGTCTGAGCTCCTGGTACGAACAGAGAGGGGCTCTGCTAAACACGGCTGCGGCGCCAGCGCTCACTCTTCTCCGCGCACCGGATGGGGAAGGCCGGGCCTGCTGCACCTGCGAGCAACAGAAATGGAGGCGGAAACGGTATCTAACACGGTTTCTCTTTCGCTATATTTAGCTTAATATTGGCAATTGGCTCTCGGTCAGCTCGATTCATGAGTTTTAGACATACACACAGAGACGGGAAGGGGAGGCCGACTTCTTTGCTGTGGCAAGCATCCACTACAGAGCTTTTGTCGGCTCCTGCCTTGTGCCCAGCAGTAGAGCGACAGGTCTGGATTTGTGGGGGCAGGAGAGATCTGCCACCTGTCGCGTATGTCTAAGCTACGAAGGCCTGTGCTCATCTAACTGGGGAATAGTTAATGCATTACCGGGAAGAATTTCTTTGTGTGTGGTTTTCATGGCCTTTTATCATATCCCCACAAACTGTAAAGTAATAAAACAACAAAGTCACTGTAATCTGAGTTTAAATAATTTTAGCAATAATAAACTTTACTACTTAACCATATCAGAAAACTTTTGGCACAAGATAAAGTGTGAGGCTTTTATCTTCCCCATTTTTTCAATTTGTTTTCTTAAAGCTCACGTGTCTTGGGAATGGCTACTGAAGTGCAGATGGCAGAGGAATTCTGCGGGCACTGGAAGGCTGAGTTCCTCAGGTCCTTATCCTGTGCATTCCCAGGGCCAAAACACCGGGCCAGAACCACTCTGCCAGAACCCGCAAGAGTCAAACCGAGATGATTCCTGTTACTTTAGCAGCACAAGGTAAAGTATGTGCTTGTGCATTTGTTTTGGCAAAAGGGATGCTGTGCCATTCCAAAAATAAAAAATAAAAAATCCATTTCTCAATGGAAGCTTTATTACCAACTAGAATTCCATTATTGGCAAAATATAAAGCAGGCTATGGAAAGGGTTAAATGAATGCTAGCAATTTGAAAGAGACATTTTTGCTTTAAATCTGAGATCAAACACTCTAATTGTGTTTGTCTTAGAGCACTCAAGTGTAATACACCTATACAAGTACATGCACAGGGGTGGTCTGCACAAACACACATGCACGCGTGGAGCAGCAACACACCAAGCAATTTACATTCTAGGACATACTTGAGCCGCCGAGAGTAAGAACATTTGATAAATAACAAATCACAGATTATTTGTGGGTTTTTCCTGAATATGTGTGTGTGTGTGTGTGTATGTGTGTGTACATATACACACACACATACACACACATATATCCATATATATATATATATATTCATCACATGTTCTGTGTATATTGTAGGTACCCAATAAACATTAAACTGTAGCTCCATGTAATCGGAAGGGCTTAGGGCTGTGTCCAGCCACCCTGCCTGTGGAAAGCTACTTGCTAGTGGTAGCCTGGAATAGGAAAGAATGCTTACAAGCCACGTTCTGCTACTGTTCTTCCATAAAATGCTCCAAATTTAGGTTTACTCAGGTATAATGCAAAACAAATATTCCAACTTGAAAATGTGCCCATTGGCAACTCCTAAAGTTGTGCTGCGAAAAAAAATCCAGCATACTTGGCTGTCCTGAATTTATTTGTTTAACTAAAATTTCCAGCCTCTTTAGCATTATCAGATTTGCTTTGCTAAACAAGTTTCCAATTTAGGATGGAAAACAATGCCTACTTTCTGGAAGTGGGAGGAATTGTTAATTGCTAAGTGCTGAACCTCTAAAAAAGAGCACGTGGTTTTGCCTCGCCTGAGGAGGAGCTGCTGTGAACAGGGGGCAGGGTGAAGCAATTCTTAGTATCTTGGTGTGTCAGTTTCCAACTTTGGCCTGCATTTCCACATAAGAACTTCTGTGGAAACTATTATTTTTCTTTCAACCCTTTCAATTAAGTAATTTGTTCTTATCAGGGACTGAACTAAACAAAAGATGGCCTGTGTTGTGCCCTATGGATTAGCCTGGCCAGGGCAACAGTCCTCTTACTTTCCCAGGGCAGACTGTGCCACGGTACCCGAGCTGAGGTCCTTGGGGCAGGAGGCGGATGTGTGCTCTGTCTCCTTCCGCAGACCCTTCCTGAGCCCTATCTACAGTAAACAATACCTCAGGGTTCTCAGGTGGGGAGCCCACATTCCAGCAAGCTTTCCTGAGCAAGGAAAAGGTCAGCAGAAATCACTGAAATAAAAAAAAAACGGCACAGATAAGACTCACAAGAGACCTGGAAGGCTGCAGCCGAGCACACCCTTGGAGGAGAGGCACTGCCAGCACAGGGGTCTTGAAAGGAACCCAGGTCTCCTGGAGATGATGGGTCTCACAGGAAAGAAAACATTCATCAAAAAAGCCATTCCACTTGGCAATCTTCAAACCTTGGTTGGGTAACAGGAGACCAGTTTGAAAAAGGCAGCGGAGAATGTTTTACTAATTGCTTTGGGAAAACCCGTCTGTCCACACAGAGCCCCCCAAGAAGAGGTCATGGTAGATTCTAACTCCAGGTGACTTTCTGATAGAGGTGTGACTGTCTCTCAAGATAGAAACCTGCATTTGGCTGTGGCCAGGGGCAGATGGAGAGTTCTTTGTCTTATGGAACTATAAAAACCAGTGATGGAAGAGGAAGGAGCAGGCTCACATACACCCACACATGTGTCCTGTAGAAAAGCATAGACTCTTCCCACATCATGCTGTCTAATGATCTCACTTGCAGAGTAGGTTTGGCTGTACCTGGATTTCAGGTGTGAATACAAATTTTCTTTTATTTTTTTTTTGGGGGGGCACATGTAACACGTTGTGGAAGGGGAGTCCTTTTGAAGTACAGGGGAAAAAAAAAGATGTGTCCAAGGAGCTCTCTTCTGCCATGGGCTCTGACCTTACAGTCCTAGGTTCCAATGGAGACAACAAGGGAATGCAGGATTTTTCATGAAAACTAGGATTGTTTCATTTTCACCCTTAACATAAAGGCAAAATGCCTATGTCACTTGCTGACGAAGCAAGACCATTGCTTCTTCAGTCCTCAGATTTTAGCATCATTTCAATATCTGAGCAGGCACCCAATTCCCTGCTCAGCTCCTGGCACCCTGTGTGCCCCTCTAGCCTGCTGTGGCTTCTTTTGAGTTCAGAAGCTCCCAGCTGCTAGCACAATGATAAAGAAAGAAATCGTGAAAGGAGGTTGTTTTTGCCTTTGTGTGAAATTAACATCTGCTAGTTTCCTGACCTGAATTCTGACAACACAATTGCTATGAAATATTGGTTTGCACTTAAAACTGGAGATCCTGAGTGCAGCTTTCTGCCAAAGAGGTGCTAGTTAGAACCAGCTGCCTGCAGCGGAACTGCCAAGGGTTTCCAGAGCCCCTGTGATGGGGCAGCGCCTTTTCAAAGGGGAAGCTGACACTTCGGCTATTTCTCCAGGATGGATGAAGATTTATCTCTGGCAAATCAATGTGTTATTTCTCATCTTGTATCATCTATCATTGAGGATATTTGGAACCTAAGTACGAGTAATGAGGCTCTTATGGGAGTGGGATGCACGTGTGTGCACAGAATTCATGCAGACCAGTGTGTAGGTTGTGAAAGGAAGGAGAGGGAGGGTATCAGAGATCTCCAAAGGGTGGGCTCGAACAGTGTTTTAGAAACGAGGCCCCAACCAGGCCCAGTGTGGCAGGCCTGTTATCTCTCCCAGAATTCTAGGAGGCTGAGGCAAGAAGTTTGCAAATTTGATCCCAAATTGGGCATCTTAGCATCTTATCATAACCCTGTCTCAAAATAAAAACAAAGCAAAAAAAA